>JAWPHD010001791.1:92500-232500 GCA_037043455.1 Cyrtodaria siliqua | reverse complement strand
CGAGAAAAAACAAACACCTGGCTAACTTATATATTTTATTGTTTTAAATTACTGGTCTTGGCTATACTGAAGATATTACACCAACAACAATGTCTGCTGCCCTGCTTTGAAGCTCAGATGTTGGAAAAGGCTGTACAGTAACCCTATTGGAAAATTAATTGTGGTGTGAGACCTGAAGAGTAGCTAATTTTTCATCATAGTCACACAGATGTCTTTTCTTAAAAGCCCGTTATACACCTGGATTCAATTGATTTGTGTTTTAGTTTCAAAGTAATGATTTGTCAGACAATTTCAACTAGTTGTTGGTACAGATGAAGAATGTGTTTGGCACATATTGTGTCCAGTATATACCCATATCAGGTATTTGATATAAATCTCATAATAACATTTTCGAGCAATTTGTGTGCATGTATGTATACTTTTTTGACAGCTGTGTAATCATGACAACTCATGTGATAAATAAAAACATGATATTTTCTGGTGTATACATGTGCATTGTGTCAGAAGCCACATGTTTCTGTAAGGAAATATCACAGAGACAGCAGATATCTAATTTGATATATCTGATATCTCCCATATTGTTGATGTCTCAAATTTATAGTTGTCAACAACACATCTTTGTATGCCATACTGGACAGTGATCACATAAGTGATTGTTGTTGCTGCTGTTGTTGTTGTTGTTGTATCTTCCAACTATCAAGTGTCTGTTGGTGTTCTCCATATTTATTACAGAGACAAATAATGTTGCTGTTCTGTTTAGGTGGAATTTCTCATTATTTTATTTCTGTTATCTAATCGAAATAGGTGCATTTCTTGATTTTTTTATTTTTTTACCGAAACAGTTACAGTTACAGCTTCAATTATTTTTTATTCTATATGGGGTATTTATGTATTGTGTTACATTTCCTGAAAGCAGGTGACACAGATCATGTTTGGGGAAATTTTCATGCAGATTAAGACAAAAATGGCAGATATATTACAGAAATACTACATTTGGTGGCATTTCTTGTGTATTTTTATGTTAAAGGCACAATACCGCCAAAATTCAAGTGATACTCAGACTTTCATATTTTTTTATATACTCAGACCTAAGCTTATTTGGGGGTTAATTTGACATGTAGAATATACATGCATAGCTATTGACTGGTATACTTTAGACTTTTATCTTGTTACCATGGATACAGAAAGCAATGATATTTTTCTATTCAAATTTCAGCAGTTGATCATTGAATACATATGTTTGATACCATGATATGAACTAATATTATTTTAATCATAATTATAAGATAGCAGATGACAAAAGGGGATTGTGGTAAACATCTCATGAAGATTGAGGCACAAATGGTGTAGTTATCACACAGATGCTACATATTATGAAAACATGTTTTGGACTTTTATTTCACAGCGGGAACTTGTCGAATCCACGCGTTACTCTCAATCACATAATCCTGAATCATTTCACTTGTAAATATGATAGAAGCATGCTTATGGTCTTATTTTATAGGTACTGCACATAGCTACTAAATGTTATGTCATGGATGATGTTGCTAAAAATATTTACTCTCTTCAGGTATCGCACCTCTATTATCTCTTATTGGCGTAACTTACCTGAAATGCATATATAGGTCTCACACCTCTATTATCTCCCCTGAAAGCTCACGGACCTAGAGACAAAAGGAAAACAGAAAATAATTCTATTTTTTTCTCAATTTTAGGCAATTTTTAATTTGAAAAATAGGTTTTTCTTTGCTTTAGCATACATCTGCAGTGTAAAAGACATATGATACAGAAAATCCCATGTTGATATGAGGTTTAATTCAAATTTCAGAATTGTTTGACCGAAGCACCACATATTCAGCTAGATAGTGTATGAATTTTGTATTTTCCATAGGGTTCACAAAACATGAGCGAGAAAAAACAAACACCTGGCTAACTTATATATTTTATTGTTTTAAATTACTGGTCTTGGCTATACTGAAGATATTACACCAACAACAATGTCTGCTGCCCTGCTTTGAAGCTCAGATGTTGGAAAAGGCTGTACAGTAACCCTATTGGAAAATTAATTGTGGTGTGAGACCTGAAGAGTAGCTAATTTTTCATCATAGTCACACAGACGTCTTTTCTTAAAAGCCCGTTATACACCTGGATTCAATTGATTTGTGTTTTAGTTTCAAAGTAATGATTTGTCAGACAATTTCAACTAGTTGTTGGTACAGATGAAGAATGTGTTTGGCACATATTGTGTCCAGTATATACCCATATCAGGTATTTGATATAAATCTCATAATAACATTTTCGAGCAATTTGTGTGCATGTATGTATACTTTTTAGACAGCTGTGTAATCATGACAACTCATGTGATAAATAAAAACATGATATTTTCTGGTGTATACATGTGCATTGTGTCAGAAGCCACATGTTTCTGTAAGGAAATATCACAGAGACAGCAGATATCTAATTTGATATATCTGATATCTCCCATATTGTTGATGTCTCAAATTTATAGTTGTCAACAACACATCTTTGTATGCCATACTGGACAGTGATCACATAAGTGATTGTTGTTGCTGCTGTTGTTGTTGTTGTTGTATCTTCCAACTATCAAGTGTCTGTTGGTGTTCTCCATATTTATTACAGAGACAAATAATGTTGCTGTTCTGTTTAGGTGGAATTTCTCATTATTTTATTTCTGTTATCTAATCGAAATAGGTGCATTTCTTGATTTTTTTATTTTTTTACCGAAACAGTTACAGTTACAGCTTCAATTATTTTTATTCTATATGGGGTATTTATGTATTGTGTTACATTTCCTGAAAGCAGGTGACACAGATCATGTTTGGGGAAATTTTCATGCAGATTAAGACAAAAATGGCAGATATATTACAGAAATACTACATTTGGTGGCATTTCTTGTGTATTTTTATGTTAAAGGCACAATACGCCAAAATTCAAGTGATACTCAGACTTTCATATTTTTTTATATACTCAGACCTAAGCTTATTTGGGGGTTAATTTGACATGTAGAATATACATGCATAGCTATTGACTGGTATACTTTAGACTTTTATCTTGTTACCATGGATACAGAAAGCAATGATATTTTTCTATTCAAATTTCAGCAGTTGATCATTGAATACATATGTTTGATACCATGATATGAACTAATATTATTTTAATCATAATTATAAGATAGCAGATGACAAAAGGGGATTGTGGTAAAAATCTCATGAAGATTGAGGCACAAATGGTGTAGTTATCACACAAATGCTACATATTATGAAAACATGTTTTGGACTTTTATTTCACAGCGGGAACTTGTCGAATCCACGCGTTACTCTCAATCACATAATCCTGAATCATTTCACTTGTAAATATGATAGAAGCATGCTTATGGTCTTATTTTATAGGTACTGCACATAGCTACTAAATGTTATGTCATGGATGATGTTGCTAAAAATATTTACTCTCTTCAGGTATCGCACCTCTATTATCTCCCCTGAAAGCTCACGGACCTAGAGACAAAAGGAAAACAGAAAATAATTCTATTTTTTCTCAATTTTAGGCAATTTTTAATTTGAAAAATAGGTTTTTCTTTGCTTTAGCATACATCTGCAGTGTAAAAGACATATGATACAGAAAATCCCATGTTGATATGAGGTTTCATTCAAATTTCAGAATTGTTTGACCGAAGCACCACATATTCAGCTAGATAGTGTATGAATTTTGTATTTTCTATAGGGTTCACAAAACATGAGCGAGAAAAAAAACCAACCTGGCTAACTGATATATTTTATTGTTTTAAATTACTGGTCTTGGCTATACTGAAGATATTAAACCAACAACAATGTCTGCTGCCCTGCTTTGAAGCTCAGATGTTGGAAAAGGCTGTACAGTAACCCTATGGGAAAATTAATTGTGGTGTGAGACCTATAGGCCCGACAAACTAGGTGTTCCGGGGTCAAACTCCCCCTTTTTTAACTTAGCTATGAGATGGTGCGTTCTGGCGTATATATGACAGAGCACTTGTATGCTATTTGAAGACATTTCTTTTGATAAATTTGAGAATTAACATTGGCAAAGTTGAATTACCTACACAGCAAAATAAAATAAGAAAAAATGTTGACCCTTAACCACCCCACCCCCTCTCGCTTCAGTTTCCATTGCATTTTTGGACTTTTCATTTTTTTTTCATTTCCAAATTGATGTATTGGCTCAGGCCTATATGGCCTAACAGTAGATACGCCGATGGCTATATGGCCTAACAGTAAATACGCCGATGGCTATATGGCCTAACAGTAGATACGCCGATGGTGACATGGCCTAACAGTAGATACGCCGATGGCTGGCCTCGGCCAGTAGAGCTAAATATTGCTGCAAAACACTGTAAGCATGTTTTACTAAACCACTTTTTATTTGAATGTAATGTTTGATTAAACATTAACAGGTTAAAATACTTTATTCATACAAAATGATTGTTTTTTCTTCTTTAGTATTAAAGCGCATCCCACAAGTCTCTTCTCCTGTATTTTTTTGATATAAACAAAGGGTATGCTTGATCATTTTCATACCCGAATATATTAAAACGTATATTATTTTGATTTTATAATTTTGAAAAATTTGATTTATAGTAACAGGAAATGTAATTAATTTGTAATTAAGATCGCCGATATGCTTTTTATACTTGATATCCTTTGATGATCTTCTTCAACATGACATTTATTAGCTATGTGACACTATTTAAAGCCATTTAAAGCACTCATTATCTTTTTCATTTTTTATATTGATTAAACTTTTTTTAGCATAAGAAAGCTCTATTGGGACTTTTTAATAACAGCTACCTCGTAAAGGCTTACATTTTACTCGATTTACATAATGACCATCTACTGTTTCAATTCACAAACACTTCCCTCCAAAGCCAACTTCCAAATCTGCATGTATTTACACGGTTAATAGCTGCTGTATCTAGCGCATTTTTTATTTATTTTTTGTTTATAATTAATCTTGCTAAGGAAGTAAAATAAGCTTTATCTCCTGTCACTGTCTCTGTTTGTTGGCAGTTAGTGTCTATATATTTATATATATATGTAGATACTACTTGGCTACTTCTTGTCTACATAATTAATCAACTATGAGAAAATATGAAAAGCGATATTTTTAAAGTCAACAAAACCATCGAAAAACTAGAGCTTATAGCAAACATACCATCGACAAACTAGTGCGTAATTTCAACAAACCAGCGCATATGCATCTACAAATTTATCTAAATTTCAGTGAAATGAGCATTTAAAACAAATATTAATTACTATTTATGTACATAATACTACAATATATCATTTCATAAAACAAATGTAAAAGATACAGTATTTAGACAAAGCTATTTAGAAGAAATGTAATAACATCATATACCATAACTTTTTCGCAATGACTAATGTTGTAAATGAAATAAAATATATAAAACAAACAGCTCCATGTCGTCTGAGTTATCATAATTTAAAGCAGTGAAGAAAATGTAACTTAACGTTTAAAGAACATAAAATAGCGTAAACATACTGCGTTTGTTCAATGGCAGTTCAATACCATGATGTACATGTAACTGAACCCGTCCACAAACTAGCGCGTTGATGTCTACAAACTTTGTTTAAATTGTATTCGCACGTTACCTACTTTGTTATCGCACATATTGGTGATAACAATTTCAAACTGTATGTGGTACGGAAGATTAGGTCGTTAAGATAAGATCATTGAACTTTAACTTCGACATTATAATCATATTTGTGACACGGGAAGAAGATATGTGACCGTACTGTGTTGACTTGTTAGTCGAAACTACGCCTTTATTTGTTAATGTGTTCTTCCTAGAACTGTACAACGTACTAACTACGATAACGACTAGGACATCATTGGCACAGCAACTGTTCGGGCTGATCTCAAAGTTGTATAACAACCTTGGTTTTTAGTAGGCTCAAAGGGTTTTGTGTAGAAAAAACAACAATAAAAAATAAAATTAAAGAATACATGTTATTTATATTTCTGTCAATATATATTAACGTCATATGCATCGACCTTTCAGACTCTTTTTGTTAATACAATCTTCGATGCAACCTCCCAGACTCGAAATTAAATCCAATGATGACTAACAGTAGAAATGGCGCGCACCCCATGTAATCCGGCATGCATGCCGTATGTTATACTTGTGATACTTTATAGGGTGGGGGTCGCCGGGTCTGCCTTATCCATGAATCCGCCTTAGTACATGATAAATACACTTTTATCCCCTATGTTGTACCCTTAAATTGTCACCGTAGCCGGGATAGTGAAGACGCTGCGTCTAAAACTTTCTCGCCTCTCACTCCTGCGTGTTCACTGGGAGCTCGAACTGTCAAATGAGAAAGAGTCAATTCTTAAAGGGTTTTCTGTTAGTGTGGGAAAATATTGATATTTCTATTTTAGATGGTCTAAATGTAATGAATGAAACTAATATTTCCCTTTATTTACCTGAATATTCACTGCGGGACAGCAATGTGTGCTATCCTAGGTTACGCACTAGGATACATTTGAAGGGACAAACGCCAATTTTGCATCTTGTTTTGTTGATTTTTTAAGTCGCGGCATTCTGTTCGGTTTTTACACATTTGAATATTGCAAATAAATTGCTTTACAAATTCCTAACTGTTGATTATATTGCACCAATAAATATATTTAAACCTATGGTAGTACTGACAACTGAAACTGTACTACATTGTATTTCTATATCTGACTTTAAAAAAACTGACTTTTGAAAAACTGAATGATCGTGCAGCGCGTGCGCTTATCGCCTTGAATGCGCACTAGAGCAATTGAATTTAACAGTAAAACCCTAACTTCAAAATGGATGAGGCCGCCACTATTGACGGTTAATATTTTTATACATAATTGTTTATTTTTTAAAGAATTGTTTCGCATTTTTTTGTTGTCGGTAGTAAATGGCTTAATCCACGATTCGCGTTAGTGCTGTATAGTAATTTTGCTTTCAGTACTGGCGTTTAAAACCGCATAAACGCCGAAATAAAGCGCTTCGTGGATTTTCCCATTAACTACCGGCAAAATGGCGAAACAATTCATTCTTGTATTTACATTTTCCCGTCGCTATAATAGTATCAGCACAATTTCTAATGATAACAAAAAGTAAATTAAGAAATATAACATGGTTTGTAATTTAATTCGTAAACTCAAACAATTATACAACATTTATATTTTAGACTATTCAACGGATTCAACTACTGTATCTTATTATTTCAATAATACAAATAAGGTACTACCTCATGGCGAGCGTCGGTTTAAATAAATAAAATGGTTAAATGGTGTAATATTACTCATACTGTAATAACTTATAACATAGGGATTTTCTAAACCCAACTCAGTTGCTTCGTTCTAAGGGTCACACAAAAAAACGCAACCCACTACTATTCACATACAAACTTTGCTATCATCACATAGAAAAAACTAATTCAACAAACTATTTAAGCATAACTATTCGAAATTGAAATGGGGATATACACATTAACTCTATTACCTCCAAATCTAACCAAGCACTGCAGTGTAATTTCCATTGTAATGTTGGCAGGGCTTTTTTCCCCGTAAAATTGTGAAGACTCCCGACCCTAGCCTGGTTATTTTGTGAAGAAAATAAAAGAAGTATTACTCAATACGTACATACATAGTTTTTGTGAGAGGAAGATAATATGAAACATTTTAGATAAATTTTCTTCTATGAACATATCCAGAACAAAACAATATTGAAAAAGTTAAAATTTGGAAATATTGTTTTCCAAAAAAAAATAATAATAATAAAAAAATAAATAATATTAATTGTTAAGCAAATCGGCCACAGTTGTGAAAAAATGACTTGAATTGTGGAGTAATCAGATTTCGGTCCCTTTTATAGAAGGGAAAAAAGCCCTGGTTGAAAGCGTTCACTTGTGCAGCATGTGTCAGGTGAACTTGAGTAAGCATGATCAGTATAATTATGTATGCATACTTTTTTTCATGAGACTTCCCAGGATGATCCAATCTATTCCTATTTCCTAAATGTAAATACAAATGATCAGGTAGGAAGGAATAGGAATGATCACTACCCTAACGTGTTCTATGTTTTGAATTGTTTCATGTGAATAAGGATCATTTTGAACATCTGGATGTGTACTATGGCTCTGTGCAAGTACAGTCAACACGTGTGTTCAATGACTCAATTGTATGTTCACTTTTATTGCTTACACATGTTTTTTTCACCTCATTCTGCTTGGAAACAACCATTCTTAATGATTTCTACGAATGCTTACCTTGCTAATTTCGTAACGAAATATGCTACTTTACGGTGGTAGTCGCCCATAAACTACCGTAACTGACCCACGACTTTTCAAAAGGATGGATTGGTATGTTTACTTCTCGCCTGCATGATACCATAGGAGCTCGCTTCCGCTCGCGTCGCTTCGCGACACAAGCTGTGCTCACTAATAAACCAAACGACACTACGTGAAACAAGACATTTTAATCATGGCAAATAAGTAGACCATGGACTCTGCTGGGGATGTTAAGGACTGGTTCCTGTAAATTGCTCCATTGAAGCAAATATCCACCAATGTTCCATACATTGGCACTAGTAACCATGAATCACGTCCTTGTACACACATGTATGTGTCGTAGAAAGCGCTATTACAGTCGTCAGGAACGCAGTTTTTACCATATATAAAGATGGTCCTTACACGCGAATATCCGAAACAGACTGAAATATCTTCAAATTGCATGTAAACAGATTAATAATTACATGTATATAATCAATAACATATCAACTATATGTATATATTATAAACATATCAATCTTTTTGGGAGGGCGGATTTTTCAATTCTGTGCCATTGTAAAGCGATGTGTCTTGCTTGCAAACCAAACTTCGAATGACTTATTAAAATGACCACTGCACTGAGTGGTCATTTACCTCTAAATACATTTCAACGAAATGCATGATTGTCACAATAATCCTCAACTAAACTGTTGTATAATTAGCTACCACGTGATATATGATCACGTGATTTATAACTGCTTAAACTATCGTCTGCTTTTCAGACCGTCCTTTGAACTTAACAAATATAAACTAATTTATTAAAATACTCTGTTGATTGATTATTGGGGTGGTCAGAAAAAGCTATATAAACCGATGACGTCATGTACGTCAACGGTTACATGTAAGACGTCATTTTAAACGCCAGAAAACACGTTTAACCGTTGAATCGTCATTTAAAACGTCAGATGCAAAACAACAACGCAGTCAAATGCGTTATTTTAAGCGACGCTACGTTTCAACAACACATTTAAATAGGATGAAGCTTTATATTATTCTCGTTCGATGTTGAGAGATGGGCAAAAAATGTACGTTGTGAGAATGAGTTTGTATTTTGGCAATCTCACGACAAACTGTGATTCATGAAAACTCCCTGTTAGATAAGAAATAAACTATTTTAGCGGGTTTATATTGTGCGAGATCCAAACCTGGTAATAGGGACTTGAAACACATCGAAACTTCGGGCCTGCGGCCCTTGGTACCGATTATAGTCAAGTCCGGCCCACCAGGTTTTTATCTGGGACAATATAAACCCGCTATAAATATTTTATTTTTTAAATAAACTATATCCAGCGGTTTTATATTGTCCCAGATCATGTTTTATGTTTTTTATCTGACATGGATATTTATGTATTTTATGTACACATTTTCAAGAGATTGAACATAATACAAACACATTCTCACAACTAACATTGTACGACCAAACGAAACAAAAAGGTTTATCGTGTTTCTACCAAGTTCATTTTTTTGTTTGAACGTAACGTTGCCTTGGAATAATGTATTCGTTGTTTTTGAACGTTTTTCGACGTTAAAAATCGTTTAAAATGACGTTCTAACGGTTGAAGGACGTGACGTTAGGGGTTTATATAGCTTTTTTAAAAACTCCTCAATAGCCAATCAGCATTGAGTGTTTTCATAAACCATGTTAGATAGAGAAATCACTAGTGTCAGTTTCTTTTCATGCAGTGGAATATCTATTTTCCGTTAAGACACACCGGATGCAAGCGCAGTGCGTGCCTGCAGTGCGTACAGTTCGTTCATTTTCTGGAAGTGGAATAGCCATTTTCTATGCGCGCGCATCCGAGCGTAAATAGTCCCACCTACTTGAAAAATATTCGAGATTAAACACTATTGTTTCAAAGGAAAGTATCACGTGCATGCAAACATTATTAAATTAATTAAACCAATTTGCAAAGACGGCATGAAGCGAATATCAACTGTATTCGGCGGGGCTTACAAAATGAAGCATGGCGAATAACTGGTCTTTTGCAAAAATGATATATTGCTCTGTAAACCATTTTATCATATCGTGCATGCCAACTAGTTTAATAAAATTCAAAAAAATGATGGTTGGCTGTTTGGTTGAATGGTGGTGTGCGTTATTTTCAGCATATTTTAGGCTATTATGATGATCGATTTTTTGTAGTAATGGCGGACCACCCACTTTTCCCTACAAGTTCATGTAGTGTCAATAATAAATTTCATTGGCCTATATACATATATAGTGAAGCGCAAACGCTTGGTCGAGTATTCAAGGATTATTGCCTGTTGAGGAAACCCCTCTTATTTGGTCGGTATTCCTTATCGTAATCCTTACCATAATCATAACCGTAGTCAGTTGTACAGGTTGATATTTTGAGTATGTCGAATACACGAATCCATACATGTTAGAAGAAAGTACAATACATACTGATACTAGGGTTTGTATGGTGTCAATATTGCGCAACGTGCCAATGTGTCCGCGGACATATTGGACCTCACGAACAGTGCCAATATGTCCGTAGCGAGCCAATATGTCCGCGGAAAATATAGGGGCCTCTCAAACAAGTTAATTCGTGATATCGATCAGTAAAGATCGAATGGTAGATTAGAAAGAATACTTTTCTAACTAGTTTGTTCATGGATAGCGGATGTTAAAGCAATAGAATATAAGGAATTGATATAAACAATTTGTTTAATTAATTGAAATAAATCGTTTTAATAGAAATATAGAAATATCGGACAGGGAAAGTAACATTCAAGGAGGACATTCAACCACAAAACACATAATCAAACACAGACAAACAAGAAGGCAAATGTAATAATAAAAGCAAACGACATCACAAACACAAAAGGAAGTTTTTTAAAACAACAACAACATTATGACGAAGAAAGGAAAATGAAAAATATATGTAAAGATAACGAACACTACATAACTGTAATGTTTTGTGTTTACCTAATAATGAAGTAAAACAATTGTCCAGTTACACATTTATTCAGTTTCTCAAATGTTAAAACTAGAACTCACTCTGTTGCATAGCATGTGATCTTATTTGAAACAATACTAGCTAAAGTTGTATATACTAGCGTATAGATATAACAATATCATTAAATCCTTCCTCAATTTATCAACTTATTATGGTCAAATTTAAATAATTATTTAACTGTAATGTTTGATTTCTTAAAATAAATACTCTGTTCTGTTGCTAGTCTCTAATGTTACACTTTGCATGCATCTGAATGGAATTTTATTTTATAACAGTTTATTTCATTCACACTATCAATTAAACAGCCTGACAGTTAACAATTATCTTTGACAGCTTCCCAGGAGATGTTAATCAGTGTGTTTACATATCATAGGAAGCTGTCAAAGAGATTTTGTTTTGTTTCCACAAATATGTGGAGCATGTGATAATCAAAATAAATGAAACAAACATAATATTTGACAGTTGTATAACAAATAATTAGGTGTTGCCCTCGATATAATGATGCTAGTATTTGCCAAATATTGTAGATTATCGTTTGAGTGTGTGTAGCATTAATCCAATACAGATAAATCAGCCCTTTTTGACAAACACACTTTATATTTCAATATGTTTGAGAATAATGTTGATTTTAAACACTTTATTTGTATTTGTTTATTCCACAAATTCACCGTATCATTGTGGTTTCTTTACTTCTCTACCACTACGTGTGAAGTAAGGAGTGTCCTTATTTTCGTAAGAGTTTGTTTGTGCTTATATTGGTGTTTCCTGATTGGTGGTAGTAGTAGCATCGTCATCATCATTAAAGTGGTTGTTCATTGTATTTTCCTCATGTGTGCTTATCGAATGTTTGCAATTTCTGCGATATTTCCCCGATTGTTTTTGAACATTGTATGATCTCGGAGTTGCGGCTTTATCGACTATTACTCCCGGTTCCCACTTCATGTTATCGTTGTATGATCTCGAAGTTGCATCATTAGCGACTATTACTCCCGGTTACCACTTCATGTTATCGTTGTATGATCTCGAAGTTGCGGCTTTATCGACTATTACTCCCGGTTTCCACTTCATGTTAACGTTGTATGATCTCAAAGTTGCATCTTTATCGACTATTACTCCCGGTTTCCACTTCATGTTATCGTTGTATGATCTCAAAGTTGCATCTTTATCGACTATTACTCCCGGTTCCCACTTCATGTTATCGTTGTATGATCTCGAAGTTGCATCTTTATCGACTATTACTCCCGGTTCCCACTTCATGTTATCGTTGTATGATCTCGAAGTTGCAGCTTTATCGACTATTACTCCCGGTTTCCACTTCATGTTATCGTTGTATGATCTCAAAGTTGCATCTTTATCGACTATTACTCCCGGTTCCCACTTCATGTTATCGTTGTATGATCTCGAAGTTGCATCTTTATCGACTATTACTCCCGGTTCCCACTTCATGTTATCGTTGTATGATCTCGAAGTTGCATCTTTATCGACTATTACTCCCGGTTCCCACTTCATGTTATCGTTGTATGATCTCGAAGTTGCAGCTTTATCGACTATTACTCCCGGTTTCCACTTCATGTTATCGTTGTATGATCTCGAAGTTGCATCTTTATCGACTATTACTCCCGGTTCCCACTTCATGTTATCGTTGTATGATCTCGAAGTTGCATCTTTATCGACTATAACTCCCGGTTCCCACTTCATGTTATCGTTGTATGATCTCGAAGTTGCATCTTTATCGACTATTACTCCCGGTTCCCACTTCATGTTATCGTTGTATGATCTCGAAGTTGCAGCTTTATCGACTATTACTCCCGGTTCCCACTTCATGTTATCGTTGTATGATCTCGAAGTTGCAGCTTTATCGACTATTACTCCCGGTTCCCACTTCATGTTATCGTTGTATGATCTCGAAGTTGCATCTTTATCGACTATTACTCCCGGTTCCCACTTCATGTTATCGTTGTATGATCTCAAAGTTGCATCTTTATCGACTATTACTCCCGGTTCCCACTTCATGTTATCGTTGTATGATCTCGAAGTTGCATCTTTATCGACTATTACTCCCGGTTCCCACTTCATGTTATCGTTGTATGATCTCGAAGTTGCATCTTTATCGACTATTACTCCCGGTTCCCACTTCATGTTATCGTTGTATGATCTCGAAGTTGCATCTTTATCGACTATTACTCCCGGTTCCCACTTCATGTTATCGTTGTATGATCTCGAAGTTGCATCTTTATCGACTATTACTCCCGGTTCCCACTTCATGTTATCGTTGTATGATCTCAAAGTTGCATCTTTATCGACTATTACTCCCGGTTCCCACTTCATGTTATCGTTGTATGATCTCGAAGTTGCATCTTTATCGACTATTACTCCCGGTTCCCACTTCATGTTATCGTTACGTTTGATTCGGATCGTGTCACCTGGTTTCAAAATTTCATTTCTTTACTGTTTTTATCGAAGAAGATATTTTGTTTTCCTTGCTTCTTGTTCAGTGTTTCATGAATTTCTCTTTATTTAAAGATTTGAGGTTATCTGCCTGAAATAAGGGGCTTAATCAAAACTTAAATTTGCTAAAATGTCCTTTAATTCCATTTATGTAGTAATTATTTCATCACTCAACAAGTTATAACACCACTCAAAACGTTGTTCTACCACCTATGACGTTCTCAGGGGCGGTGTATATAACATATAATGTGCTAATGATCCGTTAAATAAGATCCAGTTCAATTCAATGTACTCATTTAATAAATACTTCACCACTCAATACATTGTATTACCAAATTCCCCTTGCTCTTGGGCGGCTCTAATTAACTTATAATGTGTAGACGAGCCATTAAACAAGGTTCAATTCAATTCAATTCCCTTATTTAGTCATTATTTCATCACTCAATATAAAGTTGAAATACCACATTCCCTAGTATAAAATTCAAACTATGTAAAAGGCCGACCATAAAACATTATTTATACGAGTTATACATTTTAAACCATTTTAAAGCATAGTTATACCAACTCAGAATCAAAATTAATAAACTGATGAAACGGAGATTCCGGATTTGAGGGAAAATAACAACACGCCAATAACACAATATAAAATTAATTAAATTATATAAAATATATATACACAAAGAAACTGTTTCCCCCCGTAATTTGCGCAAGTGCATGCGTTTTGTATTTTATGAATATTGTGTTTGTGCTCAGGTACGGATTTAGGGGGTTGGTGCATATTCAAAGCGTAAACATGGGACAAAAGCAGCTGCCATCCAATAAACTCCGAAAAGTACACTTAAAAAGCAATTCTTCCCACCCACACCCCATTCACCTCACTCTCAACATTGGGCTACACCCGGCTAAGCTGAAATGCTGGTTCCGCACCTGCTGTAATACATGTGTTATATGTGTAGGGAGGAAATGAAAAGCAATCAGTCAAATGTATTGAATTACTGTATTTTTTTAGTGTATTTATTTATAAATTTACTCTTTTAAGGCTGACTCCTAGTTTAAATTCCACGCCTCAGACTCATCTATTTTCAATTCTACAATATTATATTTTTAAAATAAATTGCCGCTTTGAAATAAAAACAATCACCTGTGGCATTCCAGACCATACTTTGCGAACCATTATTATTACACACACACAAATAGAAGATATGCGTTAAAGTTTGGCAACATTCTATGAATATTATCACTGTCACATTGTACTTTACTGTTATATTATTTTATCAAAAATTTCAACAGATAACTGAAAAATACCAAAAAAGTATGATTCACGTGTTATACATACACCATATATCATTAAACAATACATACTTGACATGCGTGTTAATCTCACGTGTGAATCTCATGAACCCCGCGTGAGATCCACACGCGTGGATGTTTTGTCCACGCGTGTGGATCTCACGTGACACCGGTCATCGCACAATTAAAGTTTATTATAGCGTAAATGAGTCTCCATTGCCCTTCCATAGTAAAGTTAAAATTTTGACAACCTGTTAAAAACTCAAACCTCGATAGAATTCTGGGAAACTTACTTTATCGTGCAAATAAACATGTCTGCTATTAAACATCAACAAGGAAATAGGGGGTTTAATACCTTCTAAGAAACATTTCTTCAGTTGTATACTAACACCGGGTCAAAGGTCAACACTATTTTTACCCCTTGCAATTTCATACCCTGTCTTCTTTCACTTCTCAAATTTATATCAACAACTGTCAAAAACATTATGAGCTGCATTTTCAAATATCAACAACATGTCCAGAATACAGTTACAGCCAAAAAATAACAGGAAACTGCACTAAAAAAAGTTTTTAAAGAAAAAATGTTTAGCACTCTTTAATACAGAACTACTTTCGACTGCACCAGGCGAGCATATCCTGTTGATTTAGTGCAATTAGACCTAAAGAGGAAAGCATAGTGGCAAACTGTAAATGGGTCCAATTGAAACACTTTTCAAGAACCTTCCTACCCTACGATCAAGTATATCTCAGCCATCATTGGGTCTCTTTTACATAAAGAAGGCTACTTTTGACAAAGATTATCCGCTATGAAATCAATGAATGTTGTAAAATTGCCCATCAACGTATTGTTTAGATTATTTCAAGTAGGTGTGCATGTCGAACAGGAAATGTAGCATTCAAATAACACAGTCAATCATACAATCCACAGAGAAATGAGAATACTGGGGAATATTGGGGAATTTAGGAACCCAACCTTAATCTTATCAAAGATAAGGGGCACTCGGGGGTGATGTGGGGGCGAGGTGGGGGGTGGGGGGGGGGGGTGCTTTTGGGAGATAATCTTAAAGAAATGAGTCCAACATTGTAAAGAAGATACTTGTTGGTATTTTTATTTGGTATGAAAACATGGATAATATAACTGTCTTCAAAGAAATGTATAATCCAATGATGGTGTAATTTAGTGTGCTCAAGGTTTCAGGCGAAGGACTTCCTGTTTTTTCTGTTGAGAATTGGACATTAAACTGTGGCTCCCTCTCAAAACAAGCTTAAAATGCAATTTTACCAATATTTCAAAGGTAAATAAATAACAATAAACAAATTTTCCTCAACATATCAGAGCCATTTCTGCACTCTTCATGCTCTTGCATATCAAACAATGCTAAATTTTACATACCTTCACCGGCTTTTTAAAATGTTATTCCAAATTGATGAAACCGTGACGGGAAATCAGGCAATTGTGCTAGTTTTTTGTAAATGTTTGATTGTTTAATTTTTTTCTATTGATAGCCTCCAAAAACACCAAAGAAGGCATATTCCACTATATCAAAATAAACTTATAGGTTCTAAGAACTGAAAATAGCATTTTATAATTATTTTAATACCATCAATGGGTCTAAAAAGTGCTTAGTTGGTTTCTTTCTGATTTACACCATGGACATTCGTGCGAAACTGAGGAATGCACCCTAAAATTTCGATGGTTCTTTAACGTGCTCCGAGGATAGACATTGGACCACCTGGTATACGTCCAAATCCGACGGATGAGGCTACGTAAACGTGTCTTGCCCAAGAACACACCAAACTCATTGACACCGAACGTGGGTCTCCCGTTTATTACTAAGTAGTACTGGGTTCGGTTTGGTCCAACGTCTTCGCATGTGAGGACTCATTTCATAATGTGATGCAAGAGTTGTGCAATGTTTTGGCGCCATCTATTTTTAGGATATGACACGAGCAGGCATGTTTCTGTATGTGGTGCAAGTTGTAAAATGTTTTGCAGTACCTGTTACAGACGCACTAAGACATGACTTAGAAATTTCAACTTTTCTGTAGCAGTAGTGTAATTGTGATTGACAGGTCTGAATTGATTATTATACCACTCCAACAATTTAGATCCAAATCGCTAGAAGAACTGCTTATAATGTCTGCTAAACTAGTTTAACACTTAAACTAGTTTATGAGACTGCCATAATTTAACACTTAAACTAGTTTAGCAGTCATTATAAGAAGTTCTTCTAGCGATTAGGATCTGAATTTTTGGAGTGGTATAATAATCAATTCAGACCTGTCAATCACAATTACATTTCACAACGTGCACCACATACAGAAACATGCCTGCTCTTGTTATATCCTAAACATAAAAGGCGTCAAAACATTGCACATATCTTGAATCACATTATCAAATGAGTCCGCACATGCGCAGACGTGGTACCAAACCGACCCCAGTACTACTCAAGTAGACCGCACTATCCATTTGGCCACTCCAGCACCCGGATCACTATATAATCACTATCAAGAACCCTCAATAATGTTCCTAGTATTCATCGACCCATCCTCCTTGAATATTTTGTTATCCCCATCTTTTACCTATCAAAGGCTACTTTCGACGAAAGACTCACCTTGAAAAATCACGTCACGTAGTCCCTTACTTACCTCCCTAATACTCCACCACCTCTAAAGTTAGTGTAGTAGTTTCCTTCCTTCCATACTAACACTCCACCCTTACCTGGATATCCTCACTCAACCTAATTAAGGCTACCTCTATCGAAGACCCAATCCGCTCGACAAATCTGTTATACAAACGTTAACAAGTATTTTCTTTAATTATCCCCTACCCCATCTCTCGGATTTTATTTTATCGGGGATCAGTCTATTTTACTCACATTACACAATGCCATGAATACATGATAGCACAAATATTCGAATAGGATAACATATTTTTATTTTGAATGTATGATATCCAACATTCGAATACGCAATATTTCCTTTTTAAATAGGTTCTATCGCTTAGTCCAATACATGATATCACATATTTGAAGATGCGATATCACCTTTACAATTCTGAATACGTGATATTAAATTGATGATCTCACTGATTCGATTACGTACTATCACATAAGTGTGAACATGTAAAACACAAACGTTTTTGTTAATATTCCATATATATTGGTATTGTTTTTATTTTGATGTGTATATTTCAATGTAAAGCAAATCGGTGCCCATAATAAGGTAGTTATGTAAGTCTTTCAATTACAACTTAGATTTTATACAGGGTACGCAATACCAAAGACAGTATTGATATTATATCTGCATGTTATTTTCTTTTTGTTATTTTTGTAAGTTTATTTGATATGTTTACACATTAAACTTCAAATGTTCCCGTGTACGTAGCTACATGACTTCTTCAAATGATTGTATTCATACTAAAATCTATGATAAGAGAGATGATTTTCAATATTAACATTGTTAACTATCCACACCTGGATGGAGCTGTACCTCGTGTTACCTCATACGGGGTGTTTATCTCTCTCAGCTCATTCGATTTGTTAGAGCGTGTAATGATGTTATAGACTTCCATGATCGAAATCAAGTTTTTACAAGTAAACTTCTTCAGCAGGATTTTCGTTATCACAAACTACGTAGATTTTTCTCTGAATTCTACCGCCGCAACGAGAGCCTGCTGAAAATGTACAACACCAATCTTAAAACACTTCTGCGACAAGGTATATCACAACCCTCATTTTATGGAGATGTGGTCTATAAACTTCGAAAGTTAAAGGGGTCTGACGGGTTTCCTGACCGCTTTACAAATTTAATCAGGAAGTTCGTCAGAAAAGGATATAACGCTTTGGTTTTACAGCGCACTGCATGTTTAGTGATTGACCCCTCTACAGTCAGTCATTATGCTTCATTTTTCACTTGTGCGATGACTGTACTACCTCTTGGGACTCTACTGAAACCCAAACTAAGGGAGGTGGGTGCATGAGCTTTCGTTTCTCGGGTTTTCTGGTCGTACCCTAGATTGGTTTTCTCTTTAGCTGCAGCTACTATGGTTGTTCAGTACGATTTTGGATACATCCCGAGATTTTTATTATTTTGTATGTGTATTGTTTAGTAAGTTTCTCTGGATGTGGACTTTATTGTTAGAGAATTCCTTTTGATGGGATGTAGTTTTGTTTACACTGTCATGTCTATTTGGGCGCTGAGGACAGGATAATAGCGAGGATTGTGCGCGTATAAAATCGATTCAAGCTAACCAGTAGGCCTTATTGCCTACTGACCGTTCCAAGTCGGTAACCCTGTCTTCACCACCCTTTCTGTTATTTTTTAGTCTCTTTCATTGTATTATCAAGTCCTTGTTTGCAGTACAGTGCGGACCTACGATGCCATTGCGTTCGGACGCTGTGGTTTCTATAGGACCCTATATTTCATTTTTCTAACATTGTGATATAAAGAAACACAGCTATCACTTAACACTAATTATAAATAATTACGAAATAATTCCATTAAGCGATGGAAAAGCTAATTAACAGGTTTGAAAAAATGTGATAACCTGTTTAAAATAACCTATTAAATTGTTTTAACTTCACAATATGTCAACGTTTTAAGTCAAAATTAAGGTTTTATTTCTACTCTAGCTTATCCCGTTTTCGCTTATTGGAGAAGGGGTTGGATGGTGTATTAAAGTTAATACCTGGAACACGTAAGGTAATGGTTTTAGTGATAATATGCATATTCTGTGTTTGTCATATTATTATCCTTGTGTTATTTTTGTCAGTTTGTTTGCTCATGTTGACGTTTTAAAAATATTAAAATATCTATTTCACACACTATGAAGTTACATAAAGACATGCCTATTGCTTAAACTATATATATTATTGACCGTTTAGCAAAATAACTGTGTATTACGATGTTTCCTTTACATATTGTGTACACATGGTTCTACATACCAATAGCTTATAATGTAAACATTAAGAACGCTTTTTTTCATAAACAGCATGAGATATTTAGTCAATATGGATGCAGTATAGTTCATATTTACATGCAAAAGGGTAACGATTTATCTCCCCTGTTTTCTATGGTATGGCACAGTGTGTAACTTCTACATCACACCTGTTTCACATCTAGGGACATAGAACTTACAAATAAAATAACATATATCCTTTTTGAATTCAACTCGTTATTTACAGCGTTTCTGTACTTCATAGGCCGGACTATATGTGCTCGGTTTCGTTGTATTATTCACTGCTGCCGGTCAAATTTGGATGAATATGTTTAAGCATTTACCAAGTTGTATATTGTTTATATTCGTAAGTTGTGTTGGGTATTACCGAATGTTTACATTCGTAAATTGTGTTGGGTATTACCGAATGTTTATATTCGTAAATTGTGTTGGGTATTACCGAATGTTTATATTCGTAAGTTGTGCTGGGTATTACCGAATGTTTATATTCGTTAGTTGTGCTGGGTATTACCGAATGTTTATATTCGTAAATTGTGCTGGGTATTACCGAATGTTTATATTCGTAAGTTGTGCTGGGTATTACCGAATGTTTATATTCGTAAGTTGTGCTGTGTATTACCGAATGTTTATATTCGTAAATTGAGCTGGGTATTACCGAATGTTTATATTCGTAAATACCGAATGTTTATATTCGTAAATTGTGCTGGGTATTACCGAATGTTTATATTCGTAAATTGTGTTGGTATTACCGAATGTTTATACTCGTAAATTGTGCTGGGTATTACCGAATGTTTATATTCGTAAATTGTGTTGAGTATTACCGAATGTTTATATCGTAAATTGTGTTGGGTATTACCGAATGCTTTTATTCGTAAATTGTGTTGGGTATTACCGAATGTCTATATTCGTCAATTGTGTTGGGTATTACCGAATGTTTCGATCACGTGTGCCGCATTGTTGAAGTAACGGGAACTTACAAGGTTAATGCGTTGATGATTAAACATTTGGTATTCTGATATTAAATGAACACATTGCAATCTTGAAGTATTTGACATAGGTGTCTCAATCTATATATCCAGTTTCATTTTTGCTTTTACCCTGGTTACATTTAAATAAGTCAAATTTTAAGTTTTCACTATTTCGTCTTGTTATACTATACGTTTTAATATATTATTGATGCAATATTATTGATGCACACACACACCGACTCCTCTCCATAACACTTTCACGCCAACGTTCACTCTAACGGCATTATCAGCTTTATTTTGGATTGACTGTGTATGGTGTCAGTATATGCTGAACTATTTATTTGGCGATAATTAAAAGCTCGCTCTAAGTTTGCCTATATATACTAAAGCAAAGGGTTTATTTCAGTTTACCATAACATGAAAACTACTGATAGAAGGCCATGAGATTAAGTGCAGAATGCAGGAACCAGAAACTTCCTTTAAACAAAGCACCCACTCATGGGCTTTACAGCTATATGGGAAAGAACACTGTGGCGGAGGATATGACTGTCTCTGAGACTGCTTCTTATATAATGTAACGTGTTATGGAAAACATTCTTACTTAGTGACGAACAGTGTCAAACCATAATCAGCATGCAGATTATATGCAGGAATCTTCATTTAGTTGAGAGTTACTTCCCTTTTTAATTGTATTATAATTCTTGTCCGAAGCACAACTCAACAACTACTAAACTAGAATGAAACATCAGACAATGATAGAGGGCAAGTAAATAAAGTGAAGATTGCAATAACCATAACTCTTTCCTCATGGACACTAAAGTCATTGGCCTTTGTAATTCTATACTTAAAATTCTTTTCCGAAGCATAGCTCCAAACCTACTAATGGATCTGCAATGAAACACAATGACAGAGAGCAATAAGAGGATGCAAGAACTATAACTATATGCTTATTTAAATAAGAGTTATTGCCCTTTGTTATTTTATACTTATTATTCTTGTCGGGTGAATTGCTTAAAAACTATTAAGGGACTGCAATAAAACTCCACTCCATGATAGAGGGCAATGAGAGGAAATACAATAACTTTATCAGATTGAAATTAGAGTTACTGCCTTTTGTAGTGTTATACTTACATATTTTGTTCAATTTACTTTCTGCTTTATGTGCAGTGATAAAACTTTCTTTAAACAAAGCACCCACTCATGGGCTCTACTGCTATATAGGAAAGAACACTGTGACGGGGGATATGGCTGTCTCTCAGACTGCTTCTTGTATAATGTAACGTGTTATGGAAAATATTCTTACTTAGTGACAAACAGTTTAAACTCATATCAGCCTGCATATTATATGCAGGTTCATTTGGATTTATATTGGTCGTAAAAATCGATGTTTTTGACTGTGGCAGAGAAAGGATTAAAAAAGATAAATTTAATTGTTTCGAATTTAATCGTCAATATTATTTTCATGCTTTAACAACAGTTCAGTTAATAAAGACCTTGACCTTGACACAAGCATATCTGTGTAGAAAGTATCCCGGTGTTATGGGTTTTCGACGGCGTAAGCATTAATCTAATAGTAGATTTAAAGAAACAATGTTTTTCAAATTCGAAATGTTTTCACTAGAATTGAAAATACATCACAAAACGTTCATGAAATAAAATTAAACGTATTTTCACATTTAAAACATTATGGAACATACCCATCGTGCATGTCCGGTGAACTACGTCATATGTTTCGCCGGTTTTCCTAACTTGCATATATTTATAATTTTGACTGAAATATTACGCTATAAAAACTAAATATTAATAAACTTATTTCAACATATACTGAAAGGAAAAAGAAACACAGGGTGCGTATTTCCGCTGTATATTGTATGTTTAATATGCTAATGCTAATCGAATGGTACAGGGCGACATTAGGCCTGTCCTTTTAGAAAGAAGGTTTTAACAGCACTGAACAAACCAATGGTTACCCCTTTAAAGTTTCATTATCGTCAGAATGCGCATTTGGCTCAAGCAGGTGAGCAAACTTAGGCTTTAAATGTTGCAATCACTTAACATTAAATACAGTACTGAACTGGCTCAATTTTTCAAAGAGGAACTTCAGCATTTATGAATTTCTTGTTACAACGTGTACTATGATTAAAACGTCTACAACATCACAGTTGTGTCCTTTCTCTAACTAACTGCACTTTTTGTTTTTACAAAACATCTTGGGATTTCCTTGGAATGTATATGGAATTAAGTGTGCAGTATATGCAATATATAGCGGAAATACGCACCCTTACTTTACAAACAGGTATCTTGCTCATGTTCGTGCAGAATCATAAATGCACCCATCTGCAACATGTGTCACATTGACTCCGTTTATCATATATAGCGGACAATTATCAAAAACTCCCAACTGTTTGCGTACAACACACTGTTGGATTCTTTTAATAGCTTACACTAAACAGTGACACACACATGAACACGTGTAAGACGTGTAATGACTTTTGTGCATATTATTTGTTGGACAACAGACTTTGAACATTTTGGTTTCCCGAGTTTTGTATTGACAATGATTCTGTCAATGCAGAAGAGCATTGTATTTTTAAATCAGTGATGTGTTAGTTGTGCACTAGTAAGTTATTTGAAGGGAAGTTTTGGGATTAGTGTGAAGCGGGAAAAACGGGTAGAGTAGTTTTCATTTTCTTGCAACTAACCTATCGGGTGTTTATTTTTCTCCAAAAGCATTAAAGATTGCATTTGATTATGTTTGTCAAGAAATCGTCACAAGCTGAACCATGAAATCGTACGCAATTTGAAATAACACGAGATAATTGGAGACCGTCGAAAACACAAGAACGTCGAAAACGTATGACGTCGGGATATATTTGTTTTTTATTGTGTTATTTTTGGAGCTAAGTCCCAATGATTACCAGCCATGATTATGAATAGCTATGAACAGGCACGACTGTGAAAGGGGATATAGCCCTCTAAAGTCTAGTTCAACATGACATTGTAAATTACATATTTCTTGTTTGTAAATGATAAGTTTGATATGAGAACACATCAGATTCCATTTCTTGTTTGTAAATGATAAGTTTGATATGAGAACACATCAGATTCCATTTTTTTTGTTTGTAAATGACAAGTTTGATATGAGAACACATCATATTCCATTTCTTGTTTGTAAATGATAAGTTTGATTTGAGAACACATCAGATTGCATTTTACTCATTTACTATATTAACTGTGTGATGTTTTGCTCGAGTACTTTGTTCTTGTAGTTTAAAAAACTAACGCGCCAAATAGCGACAAACTTACACAGTATAAAACCATGTATCAAAACTTCATCCAGGTGTCCAGGTCATATGATATAATAATGTATATATGCTGATTACAAGTATAGGTTCCTTCACAGGTTCTTAAAATAACCGTGACTGAATATGTGTAAAGTGAATTGTGAGTTGGTAACTCTTAAATCCATGCTCCTTTCTTGGGTTTTGGCCTGGCTAGTTAAAGCCGTTTACATTGTGTCTATAGAGTTTGGATTCGCAAATTATTTGTTATATATATATACCTTGTCATCGGTAGGTTAGAAACGGTGTACATTTGTTGTAAACATGTGGCTGTTGTTGGCGGGATAGCTATTTTAATATTCAATTACACATTTCTTATTTGTTAACTGTGAACGCACATCAGATTTCATTTGAATGGTTTAATCAGCAAACTTATTTGTGTGATGATGATAGTTTTCTTCCTTCGTGACTCACTACCTATTGAAATGGAATATGGAAGGCTCGGGACTCACTACTTATATAGTATAGTAATAGCTGGGGCCCACTTCCTATATATTATAAATACTCCGAGCTTGGGACCACTATCTATATAGAATAGTAAGGGCATAGGGCCCACTACCTATATATAATAGCAAGGGTTTGGGGTCCACTACCTATATATAATAGTCAGAGATTAGGATCCACTACCTATATAGAATAGTCAGAGCTTGGGGTCCGCTACCTATATATAATAGTCAAAGCTTGGGGTCCACTACCTATATATAATAGTCAGAGCTTGGAGTCCACTACCTATATATATAACAGAGCTTGGGATCCACTACCTATATATAATAGTCGGAGCTTGAGAATCACTACCTATACATAATAGTCAGAGCTTGGGGTCCACTACCTATATATAATAGAACTTGGGGTCCACTACCTGTATATAATAGAGCTTGGGGTCCACTACCTATATATAATAGTCAGAGCTTGAGACCCACTACCTATATATAATAGTCAGAGCTTGGGGTCCACTACATATATATAATAGAGCTTGGGTCCACTACATGTATATAATAGAGCTTGGGGTCCACTACCTATATATAATACTCAGAGCTTGAGACCCACTAACTATATATAATAGTCAGAGCTTGGGGTCCACTACCTATATATAATAGAGCTTGGGGTCCACTACCTGTATATAATAGAGCTTGGGGTTCACTATCTATATATAATAGTCAGAGCTTGAGACCCACTACCAAAATATAATAGTCAGAGCTTGGGTCCACTACCTATATATAATAGTCAGAGCTTGAGACCCACTACCTATATATAATAGTCAGAGATTGGGGTCCACTACCTATATATAATAGAGCTTGGGGTCCACTACATGTATATAATAGAGCTTGGGGTCCACTACCTATATATAATACTCAGAGCTTGAGACCCACTACCTATATATAATAGTCAGAGCTTGTGGTCCACTACCTATATATAATAAAGCTTGGGGTCCACTACCTGTATATAATAGAGCTTGGGGTCCACTACCTATATATAATAGTCAGAGCTTGAGACCCACTAATTATATTTAATAGTCAGAGCTTGGGGTCCACTACTTATATATAATAGTCAGAGCTTGGAACCCACTACCTATATATAATAGAGCTTCAGATCCACTAGCTATATCAAATAGTAAGTGCTTGGGCACACTACCTATATAGAATAGCAAGAGCATGTGGAAAAATACCTATATATAATAGTCCGAGCTTGAGACCCACTACCTATATTTTATAATCAGAGCTTGGGGTCCACTACCTATATATAATAGTCAGAGCTTGGGACCCATTACCTATATACAATAGAGCTTCGGATCCACTAGCTATATCGAATAGTAAATGCTTGGGCCCACTACCTATATATAATAGCAAGGGCTTGGGGTTCATTACCTATATATTTAAGAAGTTAGAGCTTGAGACCGACTACCTGTATATAATAGAGCTTGGGACCCACTACCTATATAGAATAGTAAGTGCTTGGGGCCAACTACCTATATATAATAGAGAGCGCTTGTGACCCACTACCTTTATATAATAGTCAGAGATTGGGACTCACTAAACATATAATCAGGAGCTTGGGACCCACTACCTATATAGAATAGTAAGGTCTTCAGACCATTACCTCTATAGAATAGTATCAGCTTGAGACCCAGTACCTGTATAGAATGGTAACAGCTTAAGATTCACTCCCCAATTGGAATATGGAAGGTTTGGGTCTCACTACCTATATATAATAGCAAGAGTTTGGGCCCACTACCTATATGGAATAGTAAGTGAATGGGCCACTACATATATGGAATAGTAAGTGCATGGGCAACTACCTATATAGAATAGTAAGTGCATGGGCAACTACCTATATAGAATAGCAAGAGTTGGGACCCACTACCTATATATAATATTAAGATCTTGGGACTCACTACCTATATAGAATAGTAAGATCTTGGGACTCACTACTTATATAGAATAGAAAGATCTTGGGACTCACTACCTATATAGAATAGTAAGATCATGGGACTCACTACCTATATAGAATAGTAAGTGCATGGTGCCCACTACCTATATAGAATAGTAAGAGCTTGGGACTCACTACCTATATAGAATATTAAGATCTTGGGACCCACTACCTGTATAAAATATTTAGAGCTTGGGACCCACCACCTATATAAAATAGTAAGAGCTCGGGACTCACTACTTATATAGAATAGTAAGAGCTTGGGGTCCACTACCTATATTGAATAGTAAGCAGGGGCGTATTTAGGCATACTCCTGTACGCCCGAGCGTACTCTAGAAAATCGAATGTGAAAAAATAAAAGTGCTTCTTTTTTAAAATCAGCAATAAAAATTGAAGGGGTAACGTTAGGGGGTGAGGCACTATTTTTACTCCGAAACATTTTTTGTTTATTTATTCAATAAACTTCTGTTATAATTTTGTTGGTTTGATTTTTTTTCTATTTATTAAAAACACACTTAATAAATGGAGACGAGAGCCTCCAAAATCTCGCTCAAATGAAGCCACAAACCTCCGAAATTGCACTCAAATTTCAAAATTTCAACCCACCAGCAGGACAGGAACACCCCCTCCCACACCCTCCCCCAGGGCGTATTCTACAAAAGGCTCTGGCTACGCCCCTGGTAAGAGCTTGGAACCCACTACCTATATAGAATAATAATAAGAGCCTGGGACTTACTACCTATATAGAATAGTGACTGCATGGGGCCACTACCTATATATAATAGTACCCAAGCTATTACTATTATATATAGGTAATGGATCACAAGCTCTCTTTATTTTATATAGGTAGTGGACCCAAGATAATAAACCACTACATGTGGAAACCAATATATAATTATATATTGAGCAGTAAATGCTCAGGAACCGATACCTATATAATAGCAAATACCTATATAATAGCAAATACCTAAAAAAAAAAGCAGAGTATATATATAAAAAAAAAGGGCGATGATGATGATAATAATGATGATGACGACGACGACGATGAGTAACATATTTGACATGCTCTTTTCTTAACTGGTATCCTTTCGTAATTTGTGTTTATCTATAACATTAAGTTACAGCAGGAGACCAAAATATGCGAGTAATCTTCTGTTATAAGACTTCTGGGTATTCCCCATCCCCAACTTTCTTTTTGACCTTTTTACTTTCTTCCATGTGTTGATGTGTTGTTATTTATATTTACAGACAGCTAGTACACCATCAAGTAAGCATTCATGCTTTGTTTTAGTATAAATAGAAGTTTATTTATATCTTTGTTTTAGATCTATACTTTTCAACTCATTTTCAACTCGACAAACGCAGGCAGATGTAATAGGCTACAGATGTAATGTTGTTTACTTCCTGGACTGTCTTCCTGGTTTACTAAGGGGACAAAGCAGGGCCTATATATTCCTTTTTCACCCCAGGATAAAGGGCGTTTCAATAAAAAGGTTGCACTTTTCTTCTAACATATTTCTTTTATTAATACTTTATTGTGAAGAAATAGTGGATTCCAAACCATGTAATTAAAATAAAAACTTACATTTTCATCGTTTATATTTCGCATGTGACATCAATTAGTAGCTAATATTTTCACTTATTTTTCACTGCTAAACTATATATTTTTAAATGTCAAAACAACTTTAGTTAGAAAACAACTAGTAAGTTATATCCTTAGCTTGGAAATGGTCGAAGAAAATGAGTCGTAGTTTTGGAAAATCTGTAAAGAATTTTTTTTAAAAAGAAAACGTGCTCAGAAGTTAGTCCGAAAGTTATATCATTGGATTTTGAATCACTTTACTAAGAAAATGAGTCATATTTTATTGAAATCGGTCAAATATGTTAAAGGTTATGGTGAGTTTAAAACAGAAATTCACCATATATAGTGAGTCGTTGATGTCGCCAATATATACATACTGCGGGAAAAAAGTTTAGCAAGTTTTTTAGATGAAATAATACCGTATACAAGATATACTGACATTTTGGGACTTTACGGGCTTGACCCCTACGTTCATTTATTCATTACGTCATTAAGATGTTCGACTGTTATTGATGTGTGTTTAATAAAATCTTGTGTCTATGCCTATGGCAGTAGTTTCTTGATTTTACAACCAAAAATATATTAATTTCCAGGATGCAACAAAAACTTGCTAAACTGTTTTCCCTCAGTATATATATTCTGCATAAGTTTCCGATTTGTGAGAATATAATAAAAATAATAGTAGTTGGTTTGCCATGAATACAGGATTTATTTTCATCTCAAAGTGAGAAAACTCAAATATCACGTGGTCCTGACTTAAAACCATTAAGCGATTGGAAAGCTTATATTAGCAGGATTGTATATAAACGGATATTTCGACAATAAAACACGTTTAAAATATTTTTTTAATGAACAAATGCGTTAACCTGTTTAAAATTACTTATCAAATGTTTTAATTTTATAACATGCAAACGTTTTACGCCGATATGAATGTTTATTTCATACCCCAGCCAACCCTTGCACTTTTAACGGTGTTAAGAATAGTTGTGCAAGTATTCATGGTTGTCAGATTATTATTCCAGAAAGCAGGGCTGTACAAATAATTATGTTAGTTACTAGACTAGTCCAGGGCTAGTGACATTAGCAAAAGTGATTAGCCTTGAACAGACTGGCACTAGTCCAGCCTTTTTTTCCTGCAGTTTTTCTCCAGTTTTTGACTGTTGCAGCTCGAAGTCGTTTAAGGTGAATGTACTTCGAATCTTGCTTTCGTTCGAAGGAACATAATCCTTAATAAGTCAGCCTATATCAGTACACAAAGTGGCTAGTCCTGAGCAGATTGTCATTTGTCTAGACTAATTCTAAGTTGCGTGGTCTGGAGTCGAAATGGCTTTGGACCATGTCATTTTTGTGTTGCCTTTTCGAAGAAAGGTGCGATACATAGGGATCACTTTGTGGTCCGTCAGTCCGTCACGAAAACTTAACGTTGGCTATAACTTTCTCATATCTTGATAATTCTTCATAAAACTTTCAATATATACTCATCATGAAACACCGACATGACCATGCACAAATATAAAGGTCAAGGTAACACTGAAGGTCATTATATGGGTTAAATACTCATTTTTTTGTTCACGAAAACTTGACGTTGCCTATAACTTTCTCATTTCTTGATATTTATTGCATCAAACTTTCAATATATACTCATCATGACAACATCGACATGACCATACTAAAATATAAAGGTCAAGGTCACACTGAAGGTCATTATATGGGTTAAATACTCGTTTTTTTCACGAAAACTTAACGTTGGTTATAACTTTTTCATTTCTTGATATTTCTTCATCAAACTTTCAATATATACTCATGATGATAACATCGACATGACCATACTAAAATATAAAGGCCAAGATCACACTGAAGGTCATTATATGGGTTATATACAATTTGTTTTCTTCATGAAAACTTAACGTTGGCTATAACTTTCTCATATTTTGATAATTATTCATCCAACTTTAAATATATACTCATCATGACAACACCGACATGACCAAGAAAAAATATAAAGGTCAAGGTAACACTGAAGGTCATTATATGGGTTAAATACTCATTTTTTTGTTCACAAAAACTTAACATTGCCTATAACTTTCTCATTTCTTGATATTTATTGCATCAAACTTTCAATATATACTCATCATGATAACATCGACATGACCATACTTAAATATAAAGGTCAAGGTCACACTGAAGGTCATTATATGGGTTAAATACTTTTTTTTTTACGAAAACTTACCGTTGGCTATAACTTTCCCAATTCTTCTTATTTCTTCATCAATATTTCAATATACACTTGTCATGACAACATCGACATGGCCATACTAAAATATAAAGGTCAAGGGCACACTGAATGTCATTATATGGGTTAAATACTCATTTTTTCTTCACGAAAACTTTGTCAGCCAGTTTGTCAAGGTCATTTACTGGGTCAAAAAAAAGCTTTTTTACTGACAAAGCGCTGACAGACGACACACGTGTTCCGCGGAACACCCATCTAGTTCCCTTTAGATATATATTGAGGGATGTCCTTTGTGATGAGATATGGGAGGCACTCTCTCTATCCCTCCCATCTTCATTTTGTTTCAATAAGAAACACTTTCTATGATTTGTAACTATACGTGGAAAATACATGCTGCGTTTCCTGCAATGGTCTGGAACAAATGTGGGTAGATATTGTTTTATGTATTCATTTAATTCTTCCTTTCTACACAGAATGTCCTATATTCAAAACCCACATACTTCAATTTGTTTTGTATTTGTTTTGTTTGTATGACATTTTACATGTAATTTCCTTATTTTTAATGGCTTTTTATGCCGCCGAAAAGGTCCGTCCGTCCGTCATTCCGCAATTCGTGTCCGGACTGTACCTTCAAAACCCCATATGGATTTTTAATTAACTTGGCACAAGTGATCACCATAACAAGACGATGTGTCGCGCACAAAACCCAGGTCCGTACCTCAAAGGTCAAGGTCATACTTGCAGTTCATAGGTCAAAAACAGGTACGCAATTTCGTGTCCGGACCGTAACTTCACAACCCATGCAAGGATTTTTAAATAACTTGGCACAACTGATCACCATAACAAGACGATGTGTCGCGCGCAAAACCCAGATCCGTACCTCAAAGGTCAAGCACACTTGCAGTTCATAGGTCAAAAACAGGTATGCAATTTCGTGTCCGGACCATAACGTCACAACCCCTGCAGGGATTTTTAAATAACTTGGCACAAGTGATCACCATAACAAGGCAATGTGTCGCGCGCTAAACCCAGGTCTTCAAGGTCAAGGTCACACTTGGAGGTCAAAAGTCAAATCGTGTCCGGTCAATAACTCTGGCATTCATGGACGGATTTTCAAATAACTTGGCACAAGTGCTCACCACAACAAGACGATGTGTCGCGCACAAAATCCAGGTATGTGGCCCTAAGGTCAAGGTCACACTTAGAGGTCAAAGATCAAATCGTGTCCGGTCAATAACTTGTGCATGCCTGGACGGATTTTCAAATAACTTAGCACAAGTGCTCACCACAACCAAACGACGTGTCGCGCACAAAATCCAGGTCCATGGCTCCAAGGTCATACTTAGAGGTCAAAGGTCACTTCGGGGCATTTGTCACGTACAGTGATATTTCTTGTTTTATTAGTCATTTTTCATAAGTTCAAAAAGAGTTTTTCTATTTAAAATACGTTATTTGCAATGTGTAACCTCCTCACTAAATGCTCCTGGCAAAGTGGACTGAAACTGAGACATATCCATAACGGTCTGAAGAAGGTATTTCCTAACTATGGTTATGCACATGGTTAGCTATTGTAAACTTGGCAGTAAAAATATTTCAACGTGAGGTTATTTGTAGACATAGCCTAGTTATACCAGATATTTAAAGCTTTCAGATTTCTCTGTGGCCTGATAAGACTTTTTGTATATATATATATACTGAACAAAAAAAGGAACTTCCGCTGATACTGATGTTGATTGTCTAGACCGCAAAAACAGGAACAAAAATAATGATGTTTTAAGAATAATTAGATAGACCGCCAACAATAGTCCAAACAAAGACGTTTTTGAAAAGTTCAGTACACAAGGGAGTGAGCCCCCTTTTTCTTAAAACATGCATTTTGGCCACAAACAAAAATTAAATCTACGAAAATTACCGAGACAATATTCTCTATATGTTCCTTAGCAAAAAAATCACAAAAAAACATAACAGATTGTATAAATGGCAGCTTTTGATTATCAACAATCATCAAGTTACCTCCCATTAACATGTCCATATTATCCATAAAAGGTTATTGCTTGGCCAATTTGAAACTGTTTAATGGGATATTTAGTACTCACTTAAATATGCTTACAAACATCAAACATTGTTTATTAAAACGCTGTTAAAGCTTTTATACGCCATCAAAAACTTTCCTATGGAAATACCAGCAAATCAGTCAGACGTTTCTTTTTTTGTTCAGTACAAACAAGGCGGTACCACTGTGGTCAACTCTTATATGTTTGTGATGTGCTTTTTTACTGAATATGTTTGTGATGTACTTTTTGAATCAACTTTGCGTTCTAATACTTGTTGGAGTGACTGTATTTTGTGAATGCTACTCTTCCTGTTGAACTTATAATCTTTTCTTTTATTGTAGGAAACTGTTAATATTCCAGCTATAGCTTTAAACCATGTCACGTTTTCAATTGGCCATAACCTGATTTACTCCCTTTAAAGGGACACACGGCAATCTTGAAGTTTATATAAGGTCTTAAAATTAGCACCTCAGTTTATTCATCCAGTATCATTTTGACTTTAAATCTGCTTTCATACATTAAATAAAATATTAGGTTTTCCATTTTTCTGTTATTTTATTTATGTTTTTTGTTATTCTACCATCGGTTTAAATATAATCATTACAAATAGAAATATGCAAACACAATTTGCCATGAACTATTTTCATAATTAATATTAATGACTGGGAAAATTCAAATTATGTACATTCAGTACATTTCAGAATGCATTTTTTGAATTTCTAGAGGTGTTAAAGATGTTTAAGTTAAATGTGTATTAACTTAGAGAAGTAGAGCAAATCTAATGCAACTGGTTATTTAGCTGTGAATCATGGAGTTGACGATAAGCATGCATTACAACTTCAATTCCTAGTGAACTCGTCAAAATATTGTGAATGGTATAAACACATATTTTGCAATGTTCAAAGGTTACCGTTTTACTTGCTGAAATGGCGTTTTCGTAGATCAGTCTACTGAAGTGTAGCATCTGGTAATATTTCCGGGGTCTATTCGTAAGGGATTTTTTACGGAGCATAACGAAAGTGTAAGTGAAACTAAATGAAACCGCAAGTAATGGAATGGAATAAGTGCAAATCTGTATTTTCATTGAATAATACATGGCCGAATGGTTAAAGACGTTGCGTTGTTAACCTTCGACTCTCACCGCTGTTGGTTCAAATATCCACTAGGAGCTCGACTTGTAAGTGAGGAAGTGTCGATTCTTACGGATGGTGGGAGGTGTACAGTACTGTTCTACCAAGGAAAAGTGGGTGGTCTGCCTCCACTACAAAAAAATCGACAGTCATATATAACCTTATTTGTGTTGAAAATGACGTAAAAACACCATACAAACAAGATATAAAACAATAATATTTTTTTACCCGAAAACCCTCTATGGGGCCCCAGCAGATGGAACCAAAATACAAAAACTTATTGTGCATCTACACGTCCTTAACTAAGAAATACACCACACATGAACATGAAATCTCAAAAGGTATGGAGGGAGTTAAAGTTCTCATATTTTGTTTCATGAACATGCTTATGTTTATTTAAATCAAAATCAATACACAACAATATATATTTACAATTCACACATTCCTATACCTGTGAAAAGCGAGAATAAGATTTTATTTGATGATGTAGAAAACTTTGAACAGGTAAATTAATCCACAGGTAAATGTATTTATCAATTATCTGGCAATAGTTGTGCAGCTTTATAATTCAGATTTACCTCATTTCCCCGTGCAGTCACGTAGTGGTAAAAGTAGTATCTACGTCATGCACATATTACTTATTTTTACATACAACTTAGTAGCGGTTTTAAATATATGTTTCTCTCTGGGACTATCGAGAAATGTTCATATGATGTTTAAGAGTTAAATTTATTAATTGATGCTTCTACAAAACGGGTGGCCATTCATCTTTAATGTCACAAGGCCTAAAATCGGTTATAAAAAAATACTACAATATTCACAAGTTATGCAATCTTGGGGAGCAAACTACCTCTACAGTTTTCAAGATATTAAAATTGAAACTTTGTATACATGATCAAAATGAAGTTTATATGTACGTGACACAATCTTTCATTGGCTCAGTCTGTTTGCAAAAGATCGGATGAAAAATGAAGGCCCTATCGTGTTAATTAGGCGAAATAAAGAAAGTCTAACTAAATCAAGGGCCATAACTCCGGTGTTACTGGTCCGAACTAGCTGGTTTACAAACCTGTCTGCGTTTTCATAGAGAATGTGCAGCACTATAACTATAAAATGTGAAGCATTATAACTATAGAATGTGCACCACTATAACTATAGAATGTGCACCACAATAACTATAAAATGTGCACCACTATAACTATAGAATGTGCACAACTATAACTATAGAATGTGCACCACTATAACTATAGAATGTGCACCATTATAACTATAAAATGTGCACCACTATAACTATATAATGTGCATCACTATAACTATAGAATTTGCACCACTATAACTATAAAATGTGTGCCATTATAACTATAGAATGTGCACCATTATAACTATAAAATGTGCACCACTATAACTATAGAATATGCACCACTATAACTATAAAATGTGCACCACTATAACTATAGAATGTGCACCACTATAACTATAAAATGTTCAGCACTATAACTATAGAATGTGCATAACTATAACTATAGAATGTGCACCACTATAACTATAGAATGTGCACCATTATAACTATAAAATGTGTTCCATTATAACTATAGAATGTGCACCACTATAACTATATAATGTGCGCCTCTACAACTATAGAATGTGCGTCACTATAAGTAATATTGATAGCATAATTTTCGAGTATATGCGATTTATAATGCTGCCCAATATATACATCGAATACGAGAAATATATGCTATAAATGTTTTGTACCATAGCCATTTATTCAACTATGCGCTATAGAATGTTCCAATATCAAATGCCTCTATAACTATAGAATGTACAACACTATATCTATACAATGTGTGTCACTATGACTACAGAATGTGACAATATGTCTATAGAATGTGCACCTCTATAACTATAGAATGTGCACCACTATGACTATAGTATGTGCACCACTATGACTATATAATGTGCACCACTATAACTATAGAATGTGCACACTATTACTATAGAATGTGCAGCACTAAACTATATAATGTGCACAACTATAACTATATAATGTGCACCACTAAACTATAGAATGTGCACCTCTATAACTATAAAATTTGTGCCATTATAACTATAAAATGTGCACAACTATAACTATAGAATGTGCACCACTATAACTATAACATGTGAACCACTATAACTATTGAATGTGCACCACTATAACTATAAAATGCGCAGCACTATAACTATAGAATGTGCATAACTATAACTATATAATGTGCACCACTATAACTATAGAATGTGAACCATTATAACTATAAAATGTGTGCCATTATAACTATAGAATGTGCACCACTATAACTATATAATGGTCAACACTATAACTATAGAATGTGCACAACTATAACTATAGAATGTGCATCATTATAACTATAAAATGTGTACCATTATAACTATAAAATGTGCACCACTATAACTATAGAATGTGCACCACTATAACTATAAAATGTGCACCACTATATCTATAGAATGTGCACCACTATAACTATAAGATGTGCACCACTATAACTATAAAATGTTCACCACTATAACTATATAATGTGCACCGTTACAACTATAAAATGTGCACCACTATAACTATAAAATGTGCACCACTATAATTATAGAATGTGCACCACTATAACTATAAAATGTGCACCACTATTACTATATAATGTGCACCGCTACAACTATAGAATGTGCGTCACTATAAGTAATATTGATAGCATAATTTTTGAGTATATTCGATTTATAATGCTTCCCAATATATACATCGAATACGAGAAAAATATGCTATAAATGTTTTGTACCATAGCCATTTATTCAACTATGCGATATAGAATGTGCCAGTATCAAATGCCTCTATAACTATAGAATGTACAACACCATATCTATACAATGTGTGTCACTATGACTACAGAATGTGACAATATATCTATAGAATGTGCACCTCTATAACTATAGAATGTGCACCACTATGAATATAGTATGTGCACCACTATGACTATATAATGTGCACCACTATAACTATAGAATGTGCACACTATAACTATAAAATGTGCACAACTATAACTATATAATGTGCACCACTAAACTATAGAATGTGCACCTCTATAACTATAGAATGTGCACCACTATGACTATAGTATGTGCACCACTATGACTATAGAAAGTGCACCACTATGACTATAGAAAGTGCACCACTATGACTATAGAATGTGCACCACTAAACTATAGAATGTGCTCAACTATAACTATAGAATGTGCATACACTTCTAACTATAAAATGTACAATATATATATAATTATATATATACTTCATGTGCCAATTTAACCATATAATGTGCGCATACAGACTCAAAGATTATGTTGTCATATCACGACTATTAAAATATTTCAGACTCACGGATAATATAAATTCTAGACTATTTATATATTTCAAAATCACCAATAATGGCATCAAATCAGGACTATTTATATAATATTATTTCAGACTCACCGATAATGGCGTCATATCAAGAATATTCCATGATAGTATCCAGATCATTGGATTACCTAGGATATAGTCAACAGATGATCAGGCATAGGGTGAAAAGGAATGCAGAAAGGACCGACTATTTCAACAGGACTCTCTTTCATCCTTTTAACCGTCATCGGATAGATTCAGGCAGTAAAGGGGAAGGTTTATCAGCCCCATTAGAGAGCGATATTGACATTATGCAAGTACATCTTTGTGCTGAGAGCACTGAGCAGTTTATAAACTACAGAAACATAACAGTGTTTCAGCCAGACAGACGAGAAACATGCTCAGGGTATGCACAACTTAGACTGGTACAATTAGGCGACAGTGTGCATAGTGCAATACTAGAATCATTATTTCAGTCTGAAACTGGGGACATGTATGTTTCCAGTGACTTTTTTGTAAAAGCTGAGAAACAAACACAGTTGAATTTCTTTCACAACGACTCCGTGGGCAGAACATTAAACGCAGAACCAGGAGAATTAGCTGGTCCATCATTAACATTATTCAATGGTACAGTTAGTGGAGATTTGGTGCATTCATTTGTGTGTATATGCCCTGACATATTGCATTCTTTTATTACACGACATCGATATTATGGCTGGCCGACACCCGAGTTACTTCAAGATGTATCTTGTATGGAGGCACATGTTGTGCCGGTTGGTTCTAAAGGAAGCGAGAATTCTTACAAAGAATGGCGAATCTGTTTTACTAGAGCAGAAATCCACTTGATTCACAATTTCAATGATGCCCAAAAAAAACTTTATATTCTATTAAAAATGGTTGCAAAAGACATCATTAAGCCTGTATGTAATTGTATCACATCATACATAATGAAGAATGTTGTGTTTTGGATGGCAGAGTACAACCCACAAGATCATTTCACAGAGGAATTATTAGTAGAACGACTTGTTCAGTCACTCGTCTTTTTGAAAAACTGTGTTGAGGCAAATTTCATGCCAAATTTCATGATTCCGGAAAGAAACTTGTTTGCTGAGAGATTAGAGGTTCAACATAGATTGCAGCTACCTGTTCTTTTAACTGAATTAATATGTGAAGGGGGATATCTGTTGCTGAGATGTGAGAAATTGAGAATGATGTTGTTGAACATGTACCAGTTTACAGAAGTGGCTGTTGATTGGGCTATAAAAAGAGACACGATGGAGAAATTGTTCTTAAGCAATACATTAAAAGTTGGAAGAAGTGATGTCCCTGTTGACGAGTGGAAGCGACTTTTTCAGGAAGATGAAGAACAGCGAAATATAACGATGACCATCAACAATCTGATTCTCCCAGATGATATTGTGCTTTGGCAACAAGGTCTAGATCTAGGAGCTATCGCCACAGAAAGACTGAAGGCTATATTATCATGAACACGGCACACATTATTGATTTCAACATCATGTTCATATTGCAATTGGTTGCTGTTTGTAAAAATATACTCGGTTAACAAAGAAATGGACCGGAGTTAATAATTGATATAATTCATTATAATTAATATACCACTGGAACTATATATTTGTGTTACTTTGAAAGCCGAACAGTTTATTAAAATCGAGAATAAATTGACATAGAAATGATATCGTAAATGACCTATGCGTCAGTGTTAAAATCGTGCACAAGTTTTAACAATAAATGAGACTCAATGCATGGCATGATTTTGAAATGCTTACAACACTGGATAGGGGCACATATAAACAAATCTAAAAACTGGTTTTATTTTGAACAAGAAAAGAAGAGAGAATATCGCAAAATACACAAGGGTCCATGTAAAACATTCGACATTGAGTATATGAGAACAAATGTGTATCAATTCAGCGTGATTTTGGTGCACCAAATGTGCATCAATTCAGCGAGATTTTGATGCGCCAAATGTGCATCAATTCAGCGTGATTTTGATGCACCAAATGTGTATGAATTCAGCTTGGTTTTGATGCATCAAATGTGTATCAAGTCAGCGTGATTTTGATGCACAAAATGTGTATCAAGTCAGCGAGATTTTGATGCACCAAATGTGTGACAATTCAGCTTGGTTTTGATGCATCAAATTTGTATCAATTCAACGTGATTTTGATGCACCAAATGTGTATCAAGTCAGCGTGATTTTGATGCACCAAATGTGTATTAATTCAGCATGATTTTAATGTACTAAATGTGTATCAGTTCAGCTTGGTTTTGATGCATCAAATGTGTATCAAGTCAGCGTGATTTTGATGCACCAAATGTGTATCAAGTTAGCGTTATTTTGATGCACCAAATGTGTATCAGTTCAGCTTGATTTTGATGCATCAAATGTGTATCAGTGAAGTGTGATTTTGATGCACCAAATGTGTATCAAGTCAGCGTTATTTTGATGCACCAAATGTGTATCAAATCAGCTTGGTTTTGATGCACTAAATATGTATAAGTTCAGCGTGGTTTTGATGCATCATATGTTTATCGGTGCAGCGTGATTTTTATGCACCAAATGTGTATCAAGTCAGCGTGATTTTGATGCACCCCAATGTGTATCAATTCAGCGTGGTTTTGATGCACTAAATATGTATAAGTTCAGCGTGGTTTTGATGCATCATATGTGTATCAGTGCAGCGTGATTTTGATGCACCAAATGTGTATCAAGTCAGCGTTATTTTGATGCACCAAATGTGTATCAATTCAGCGTGGTTTTAATGCACTAAATATGTATAAGTTCAGCGTGGTTTTGATGGACCACATGTGTATCAAGTCAGCGTGATTTTGATGCACCAAATGTGTATCAAGTCAGCGTGATTTTGATGCACCAAATGTATATCAATTCAGCGTGGTTTTCATGCACCAAATGTGTATCAATTCAGCGATGCATAAATTTTAATAGTCAAATGTATATTCCGGCTCACAACTTCAATTATAACTTCTGATCCATTTCCGTTTTACCAAGTATATTATTTGTGCCTTTCATTGTACATTCGTCTGGTCTGACCATAAGCTTCCATTACGATAGTAAAGAAGGATATAGAGAGAAGAAGAGATAGTGTTATATAGCGGAGGAAATAACGGAGATATTCGGCAAAATAGTTCAAATAGTGATACAAGCATGAAAGTTAGCAGAATTATGCCATTGGATATCCTGATCATGCAAAGAACCTGAGCCACTTCATATTCACCTTATTTCAAAATGATCCCCCATTTTCAAAATGGCCGCCAAAATGGCCTAAAAGTTCAGAAAATGATATCATATCAAAGTATTATGCGGACACTGGTAGTAAAACATTATTGTATAATTCGTTGTTTATATACTAAAGAAATGCTATTATTGTCTCACACAGTTTCTTAATCAAACTATAATCACATATATATCATAAATTGTATATATAATAAAGCATGCATATTGATGATATTTATTTTTGTCTAATCCCCGGGGAATATCCCCGCCGCCCCCACCACAGGTATAGTAAAATATTGATAGGTGCAAAATACTAAAGATCAGGTTATACTTTATTCTTTCTAATGGTTATGGACCATGGACAATACTAAAGATCAGGTTATACTTTATTCTTCCTAATGGTTATGGACCATGGACAACTCTGCCCCGCGTTTCAGATATATGTCAAGCATTTCGGCAATGTAGTTGTAAGTAAGGAAACTGTACATGCAGCAGTTGCAAATGCTACCAAGCTACTTTGGCATGTAGAGGGCTGGGTAGCTATGTGTGGTGGCAATTTGAACAGAATGCAAACTTAAAGTAGTAAATCGGGACTAAATATAAAAGTAGATATACGAAACGAACAGCCAGGAAATGTAGCATTCACAGAACACAATCGACCAACTTATACATTAAAAACAAACAACAATTATAAAGGAAAATAGAAGCAAAGCATGCGACACCACAAACATAACAGTGTTGATAATATGGGTACCGCCTTGGCACAGTCAGTAAAGAAGTATATACAGAGAAGAAGAGAGAATTTAAGATTAAGATGACACAAAATAAAATGTCTAAAATATGTCAATATTGGTGGTATTTTTGTATTTCTATGGGAGTTTTGTGTGGCGGTTAATGATTTAATTGGCAATAGCAAAGAGTAAGTAGGTGTGTTCTTTACTACGTACATCCGGATATCATTATATATATTTTAATACATATATATCCGCAATATATACCCGAACATCTGATAACTATTACAGAATATAAAAGCATAGCCAGAACATATAATTGGTTGGCTTTACAGTCGAAGCCAAAATATAGTGAATGAGATAACTTAGTAGCTTAATATACCTCTGTATCTTATATATACAGTATTGTGGCCTCCAGCGTTGATATTTGGCGGCCATCTTGAAAATGATCAAAATTGAATTGGCACAAGTTATTTTTCATTTGAATATAATATTTGCAAGCACTGTGCAAAATATCACTCCGAGATGAAATGAAATATGTTATTCACGACAAAACAAAAAAAACTATTTTTTATTTTATGATTTTACAAACAATTATTTAAGCGATAAACTAGCAATAACTAAACCGTTTTACAAAATGTTTCCCTCCGACTACAATAAATAGTCCAAAGTTGTTTTATGTATACCCAAATAGAACATTTTTTAAATATATTTATTTTGGCAGTCATTTCCTGATAATTACAAGCTGCAAACAATACACATATTTACTACATTCTGATTGGTTAGTCATTCTTAAAAGTGTCCTGTCATTTCTCAATAACACGTCAAAACAAAATAGTTCCAGTTCCAGCCTTCGTACAAAATAGTTCCAGTTCCAGCCTTCGTACCATCGCTATCGTACCATGTGTCATCGCCATCGTGCCATCGTACCTTCGCAGTCGATGTGCGATGTTGCATCGCCCCCTGCTTCGTACCATCGTGTCATCGCCATCGTGCCATCGTACCTTCGCAGTCGATGTGCGATGTTGCATCGCCCCCTGCTTCGTACCATCGCCATCGTACCATCGTGTCATCGCCATCGTGCCATCGTACCATCGCAGTCGATGTGCGATGTTGCATCGCCACCTGCTCCATCGTACCATCGCTCCATCGCCTTCCGTTTAGACATTGTACCATCGTACCATCGCGCATCGACTTTAAACGCGATGTAACGATGTTACGATGGACCATCGTACCATCGTACCATCGCGTTTAAAGTCTTTTTTACAAGTCGATGCGCAATGGCACGATGGTACGATGGCGATGGTACAAAAGCGATGACGCGATGGAGCATCGCGAAATCGCCATCATACTATCACGTCATCGATGTGTAAAGGTCGATGCGCGATGGTACGATGGCCCTAACGGAACACCGTAGGTCATACCTCCGCTGTTACTGTTTTGATCTGCCTGGTTTTCGAACTTGTCCGAGCTTTCATTGATATTAAAAATCTGGTAAAGCTTGGTAAAGATCTTATTCAAAATGGAGGCCCTATAGTCTTAACAAGGCACAATATAGCCTTTTAAACTAAATCAAAGGCCATAACTCTGGTGTAAATTGTCCAATCTGGCTGATTTTTTAATTCTTTTTTTCTTTCATTGATATCAACAATCAGGTAAAGTTTGAAAAATATCGGATGAAAAATGAACGCCGTATCGTGTTAACGATGCAAAATATAGAAATTTTAACTGAATCAAGGGCCATAACTGCGGTGTTGCTAGTCCGAATTGGCTGGCTTTCAAATGTTTCCTGAGCTTTCACTGATATCAACAATGTGGTAAAGTTTGAAAAAGATCGGCTGAACAATAAACGCCCTATCGTGTTAACGAGGCAACATATAGCAATTCTAACTAATTCAAGGGCCATAACTGCTGTGTTACTAGTCCGATTTGGCTGGCTTTTGAACTCGTCTGAGTTTTCATTTATATCAACAATCTGGAAATGTTTGAAAAAGATTCGGATGAAAAATGAAGACCCTATCGTGTTGACGAGGCCAAATTATAGCATAATTCAGAAAATTAAGGGCCATAACTCCGGTGTAAACGGTGCGAACTGGCTAGTTTTCAAACTCGATTGAGCATTTAAATAATATCAACAATTCGGTAAAGAATTTTAAAAAAGATCGGATGAAAAATGAAGGCCCTATCGCGTTAACAAGGCAAAATATAGCAATTTTAACTAAATCAAGGGCCATAACTCCGGCGTTATTGGTTTCAACTGGCTGGTTTTATAATTCTTCTAAGTTTTCATTGATATCAACAATCTGGTAAAGTTTCAAAAAGTTCAAATGAAAAATGAAGGCCCTATCGTGTTAACGGGGTCAAATTATAGCACATTTCAGAAAATCAAAGCTCATAACTCCGGTGTAAATGGTCCGATTTGGCTGGTTTTCGAACTCGTCAGAGCTTTCATTAATATCAACAAGAAAAATATCGGACTGAAAACGAAGGCTCTATCGCGTTAACGAGGCAAAATATAGCAATTTTAAATAAATCAAGGGCCATAACTACGGTGTTACTTGTCCTAAACTTGCTGGCTTTCACACTTGTCTGAGGTTGCATTGATAATATGAATAAGGCACTGCCTCATAGCGAGCTCAACTCATTGAAAAACACTGGAATGAAAATGAAAATAATCATCAGCACATTTATGGTTATTATTGCCACGTCAATGAGAGGAATGAACACCAAAATTACATCAGTATACACATTGACCTTGAACGTTTAACCATTGATGTGCAACACATAGTCTATTGAAAACACATCTATAGGCAAATTAAGTTGCGTCTCATTATTTCAAGAGCTAATTACGATCTATGAAGATTCCAGCTCTTTACTGGGTTGAAGAAAAAGAAGGAGTTTAGGAGTATGCCCGGACATGAAAACTGCATGACCTTGAACAAGGGACCCCAAAATGTATGCTACTTACCACATGGACCGGACAAGAACATTTATGGGAAATTGAAATAAAACTTAAGTCTTTTTTGTTTGTTTGGTGTGTAACGTCATTTTCCAGCACATTTTAGACTATGTATGAAAGTCAACTTTTTTTAGTGGTGGAAGCAGACCACTCACTTATTCCTGGGTAGAACATGTAAGACACGTACTGTATACTTCCCGTCGTCCATAAGAATCAACACTTACAAGTCGAGCTCCAGTGGGATTCGAACCCGCAGCGTTGAGATGGTTTATAATGCAGCGTCTTTACCCTCTCAACCACAGATGCGCTACAAAATATTAAATCATGTCCGAGTAACGTACTTGAACTCACTCACTTCTCAAATGAAAAAGTAACCTAATTTTACGTATAATTGCTATAATTTACTTTTAAAACATGACATTTGGACTGATGTTCACTGGTGACTGCTTTTGACGGCTTTCACTATTACTTTTTATGACGGTTTTTAGTTGTGCCTATTGCTCAACTGGACGTTCTAACTTCCGAGAATATCAAATTTCCAGTTCAACTGAAAGCGTTTGCACGGCGAGGAACATTTGCCATGCGTATCCATTTAGCGCAACTGATCACAGATCAGCAGAGCTTATGCCATGGTGCGTCGATCGTCTGTCTGTCTGTATGTCTGTCCGGCAATATTTTCTTTTTTTTGCGGCAACTACTCCTCTAAACTAAATGGATTTTCATGAAACTTTACAGAAATATTGCCCATAAGGTCTAGTTAATCCCTAACAACAAATCAGGATGATGTGAAATCCAAGATCACCACCAAAGCTAAAAATAGATTTTTAAAAAAGAAGTTGTAGCGACTACTCCTCCGAAACTACAAGTATTTTTGTGGCGATTACTCCTCTAAAACTATTAAATGGATTTTCATGAAACTTTACAGAAATATTGCGCATAAGGTCTAGTTGATCCTACAAACAACAAAAATTCAGGTTGATATAAAGTCCAAGATGGCTACCAAAGCTGAAATAGATTTTAAAAATATACTTTTGTGGCAATTACTTCTCAAAAACCATAAGGGTATTGATTTGGAACCATTACCAAATTGACTAGCATCCTAAATGATATTTTGGGAATATTCCTCTGAAAGTATTTGATGGATTTTCATGAAACCTTACGTGAATGTTGCTCTTGATGTCTAGTTGATCCTAAGTAAAAAAGCAGGTCTGCCGGGAATTCAAGATGGCCACCATAGATAAAAATATTTTTTAAATATAGAAGTTTGTGGCGACTACCGGTAGTATTTTTCAAATACCGCAAGTAGTATTGATTTTGAACCTATACCAAAATGACTGACGTAACATGTAGTTGGATATACACAAAATTTATTTTGATTCTTTGTCAAACATGGCCGCCAGCGGACATCTTTGTTTATATATAGTTATATATAGGAACAACTTGTGGCGACTATTCCTCTAGAACTACTTGATAGATGTTCATGAAACTTTATAGGAATGTTGCTCTTGTCTAGTTGGTTCTAAGTAAATATTAAATTGGCCGAAACTTTAAGATGGCCGCCACAGCTAAAACACATATTTTAAAAATACAATTTTGTGGCGACTACTGCAATTTTCTATTTTTTTATTTGACGTCAAACATGGCCACCAGCAGCCATCTTTGTTTACACAGAGTTACATAGGGAAAACTTGTGGCAACTACTCCTCTGACACAACTTGAAGGATTTTCATGACATTTTACAGGAATGTTACTCCTGTTACAAAAATGATTTTCTTTGAGAAATATTGAAAATAAAATGTATTTACTCTGACAAAAAAAATGACAAGCATATAAAAAGTTATGATACCTTTCCAATGCCTAGCTTTTTAAAAATATGCAAGAGAGCATTTCAAGGTCATAGACCTCTTGTGTCATCACTAATTGTTTTGTGAAAATGTACAAAACAAAAAAATATGGAGCCAAATACGTCAATACGAAGAATCTGAACGAACTGTATCTGTTACTGTGACTATGTAAATCAACGGCTAAGAAAAGCCCACAGAAAATTGGTGTTTTTTATTATGATGTTTACAATATAAAAGCATTCCAGAGAAGACTACAGTATACGTTTTACATCAGGGTTATTCATAGAGGTCAGGCTCTAGTGATTTGTCGCTAAATACCAGTTAAAATCGAACAAAATTATCCTACATGAGTTAGGAAGACATCTGAGTCCACCATATTATTTTTCCTGACATTCAGTTCTATTCTATGATATGGCTGCTGGACTCAGATGTCTTCCTAACTCATGTAGAAAAGTTCTATTCTATGATATTGTGTTGGACTTGTGCCTAACCGTATGAGAATTGTCTGATGGTTTTGGGAGGAGGGACTATAATCCTTCTAGCGGGGACTATAATACTCGCACTGAAAAAATACTATTTTATCTATAAATATATGTACTGTATTTACCTAAATACTAGCGCCTCCCACAATAGAGCCACGCCCTTTTTTTTAGAAATCTTACCTTCATAGAAAATCCAAAAATCCCTCAAAATTCATTTTGTTTTCGATTTTTTGTAAATTTTGTAAAATAAAAAGAAGGTTTATATTTTAAATTTAGTGTGAAAAAGATATGAGATTCAATTTGTGGTATACAATCTGGCAATAACTGATTTTAAGTATTACTCTTATAATATAAAATAAATAATACTAGCGCCCCATTGTTCTTTACATAGCGCCCGAGCGCTACTATTAGGGTAAATACAATATCACGGTATGCATAACGCGTAGTCTAGTAATGACAGATATGAGAGCGAGACCAAGATCTGCAACCACAGTCAATGTCGACAATTTAAATACTGACCACTTAAAGTTGAATGCGCCAGTACATTCACCATCTGCCCCAGTGCAGATAACACCAGTGCCACCTGCCTCAGAAGTCTAAACAAGTGTATTTTTTGTTCACTCCTGATATATAATATAAGAATGTTTCATGGGTATCCAGTGAAGATAATGAATTCCAACCCGAGATATACGTGTTTTTATGGAAACCGAAGCTCTGCCGAGGTTCCGATTAAAACACTTATATATCGAGGGTTGGAAATGCATTATGTATTTTAATTCTATCTCTGATCAATTTGAGAATATGAATATGATTGATTAACATGTTAGACTCGAAATATTTGTTCATGAATGTCACCTTATACATGTTGGAAGCTGGCATTGATAGCAGTTGGAAAGTTGATCATATTTATTAAAAATAAAAGGAACAAAATGTGTTCTTTTCATGTCTGCTTAAAGAGGCAGTGTTACCACAGCCATACTGCTTTCACCAAGTCATGTTCCCCAGTCTTACAATATAACTAGCCTACATCAAGAACCTTGTGTAGGCCTACTCGAGATTTGTGTAGGTAAGCTCAGCTTTCAACAATCTATGAACTGATCAAAAACTATTTTTCGAAAACTATGCGCAACTAGGCACAATAGAGGGTGGACCCATCAGACAATTCTCATACGGCTAGGCACAATAGAGGGTGGACCCATCAGACAATTCTCATACGGCTAGGCACAATAGAGAGTGGACCCATAAGACAATTCTCATACGGCTAGGCACAATAGAGTGTGGACCCATCAGACAATTCTCATACGGCTAGGGACACTAGAGTGTGGACCCATCAGACAATTCTCATACGGCTAGGCACAATAGATTGTGGACCCATCAGACAATTCTCATACGGCTAGGCACCATAGAGTGTGGACTGTAAAAAGATTTCTATGTAATTTCGAATAGTCTGCCACAGAGTATGCAAACGTTTTCTAATTATTTTGCCAAAGATCAAAGCTAGCACTGTTGGTTATAAATGTAACCTAGTTTCGCGTTACTAGATTTCAGCAATGCACGGGCCGGCTAAATATGTTTCTGACGGACTGTTAATATGTACGTTTTTGCGTGATGTGTATTAGGGGTGCGGCGGTGCTGGATGGGTCTTCGGGTAATATGTTGCGACCGCTTTTACGGTTCTCGCGTATTTATACTATAATGGGCTTGTATGGGATGATGGCTACAGTATTTTTTGGATGTTTTTATCGCTGCTATTCGGTCATATTCCTAATGCCAAAACATATATATTTTTCTCAATTTTGAGGAAAAGTTTGTTTTGGTACATTGACATTGAGTACAATGTGATTCATTTGATCTTAGATTACAGTAAACAGTATAAAAGATACATAAATGTTTTACTGTAATAAATAAATGTTATAAATGTTTTTTTTCAGAATTTTATGAAAATAGCGCTAAAATTCCTAGTTGTGACGGTATGGGTTATGTTCCGAATATAAAGCATAATCAAAGTGCTTAAAGCACTGATGGACTAGGGCTTTGGAAATTAAACAGTGTAACAAAATGAATGCATATTTACTTAGAGTTTTTAATTGTGTTTGTCGGGGCCTCATTTTCCCTGATTTTCAATAGGACTTTTGGTAGATTTTTGCCAAGCGCATCACTTTTAATCGATGCCTATATCTAATAAATGATCTTTTACTAGATGCATTCTATTGATAAAGAGTAAGTTGTTTTGGCGTTTATTTCATCAAAATTCATCAACTATTTAGAAAGTTATGATTTTACAAGCTGTGTATTATGAGTAAATTTGCCAGTATTTACCAGTACGGGCCTAATAAATGTATAGAATTCTTATTACGACACTACGTGCAGTTCGAGCAGTCCGAGTAACATGACATTTGCATGGATGGCGTGTTTCACCAGGTATCCGTGTTGAGACTGTATATATGGGTGTCGAAATCGTAAGAACTTGTCACAGGATCGCAAACCATTATCCAGAGTAGTCAGTGGCCAATATCATTACGGCAAAGGCCGTATACGCTAGGAGCGTACGTATACGCTAGGAGCGTAGAGCATGTAGAGCGTATCGTCGGGAGCGTGGTCTACGAGGTCGTAGGTTGGGAACGCCGTCATAGGACGCGGGAACGACAGCATTCGCTATTTGGGCGACAGACCAGACGGTAGCCATGGAGACGCTAGGCAAGAGGGCCTGGTTACGCAGATAGCTAGGCAGATAACGTCACTGGATTTGCAATACCGGGACTTGGGCCATCGCCGGAGAGGATCGTGCGAGTGGGCGTCGCGTGGAAATTACGTCACCGGAAGTATGTGTGGTACCGGGTCGAAGAGCAACCGCTAAGGACGGGATTGCAATATAACGCGGGAATGAAGTGTTAGTGCCGGGAATTGTACCGGAAGAACTCAGCTAGATATAGCTTTGAGAGATAAGATAGCGTGTGATATAGTATACATATCTCATAAATACAGATATCAGATATTCAGTCTGATTAAAACCGAACAGTTTAATCTAATGCAGTGAACATCATTTTAAACATGATTTAAAACTTTGATATTTCTATTTTGTCATTTGTCTTCATTTGTATATATATTCATCTTGTTGTAAATAAATTTGTAAATTTATTTATTCTTGATTCTCCCTTGGTGAGTTGTCTCCACTTTGTCCATATTGTTACAAACAGTTCTGTTGAGTGTACATGGTGTAAGTGCATTTATGAACATAAGTTCTGTGTTCTGTGTCGAATTTGGTTCTGTGTTGACAAAACTGGCGGAAAGCATCTTCTTGAGTTCGGAGGGATCAGATTGTAATTATTGGAGGGGTAGGCAGAGGGGTAGGATCCCCCAAAATTCATGTTCATTTTATCATTTTATGTTCATGTTCATTAAATGTCCTCATCATGATCCCTGCATTGTTTCAGGTGCCATCTCGCTCACATCAGAAGAGCAGTGGCAGAAAACAATAAACGTGGCTCCAGCGTAAATGGAGTTTCTACGATAGAATTTGCAGCAACTCTGCAGTTCAGGTTGAGAAGGTTCTAGGCCCATTTTTCATATTTTATCTCGATGTACATGGAGGATGAGCCTGGCATGTTTATGCCTGTTAGGCGCCATATAACCTTTCATGTGTTGGTGCGCCTTAAAACCCAATTCAATTTAATTGTAATATTAAATTCCGACGCTTGCACCGGATAGAAATATGGGCCGTATGAGTTATCCTTTTAGGAAAAATACGTCTAATTTTATTATTGTTTACATATTTTGTTTATTGAGTGTATGTTTTCCATCATTTATTAATTCGGAGCAACATTATTCATATTTGTACAAAATCGGATTCGAAAAAAAATCTTCTCGATTAATAGTGATCGTGGCTCATGAAATCAACGCGCGATCAGTTCAAGCTATACCGTCTGAAATGCCGCTTTTACAGCGTAGTAATGCAATTTCTAAATTTTGCAATTATAACATGTTGACGAAGACTTTCTTTAAGATTGTCTCCATTAGGTAACGGATGTTCCATTTTCCCGCTGATATCGCAAATGTTTACCTCTATTCTTTTTTGCTGACAAATAACTACTTTTGCTCGGAAGCATTGGTCCTTTCGACATTAATATGCAAATGAGCTACTTTAGCCCAAGTTTGCAAAGCTGGATGTACGGGGTCCAAAAAGGGGTTTATAATATTTCGAGATAACATATATCATCTTGTTTCTTGTCTTAGTAGAAATTTTCTTTCCATTTGCCACAGCTAATTTACGATTTAGGTAGTATTTGTCTGTTCCGGAGAACTATTTCTTCTCTACACAAGGCCAAGGCCCCGATGAATGTGCATACAGTGAGTGGGATGTGTTTACCTCTTTTATGCGAATGCACACCTAATCAAAATGACAGATGACGCTCTGTCTGTTAGCGTAGTGATACATTTCGTCAGTGACGATCTGTTGCGGCTTCTAGCGTGCTCGAATTTTGTCGCCTGCTAAGGACTGGGGCTTGAAAAGCCTCTAGTCCAAAAACACTGTGACAGGATACATGAAAACCGCTTTTACGGGGTCGCCCGTATTTATACTGAATGGGCTTGTATTTGGGATCATGAGGGATACGTGGTGAATGCTTTTATGGGTCGATCGTATTTATATTTAATGGGTAAGTGTAAAAGATGACGAGGGATACGTGACGACCGCTTTTACGGATCGTCTGTATTTACTTAATGGGCTTGTACCCTATTGTCAACCCTTTTGTGTTTGTGATGTCGTCTGCATTTAGTATTGCTTTTGCCTTCTTGTTCGTCTGTTTGCGTGTTTGTTTCTGTGTTTTGTGGTTGACTGTCCTCCTTGAATGCTACTTTCCCTGTCCGATATTTTTATATTTCTTGTAGTGGGGATGATGAGGGATACGTGGCGACTGCTTTTATGAGTCGTATGTATTTATAATTGATGGGCATTTGTATGGGATAATGGATACGTTACGACCGCTTTTACCGGTCGCCCGTATTTATACTTAATGGGCCTGTAATCGGGATGATGACGGATACGCGGCGACCGCTTTTTATGAGTCACTCGTATTTATACTTAATGGGCCAGTATTCGGGATGGGCGATACGTGTCGACCTCTTATTTGTTTGCCTCTACTTATACTTATTGGATATTGCGTGTGGTTGCCTGTATGTGTGTCATCTTCTCGAGTGTGTTTTTTGGATTGTGTTGAAAGAAGGCTTGAAGACTCCCGTTCCACGCGGAGAGTAAATGTCAGAATAGTTTGGACAAAGAGAATCTATATAGATCTCCATCAGGTGTGGCTGTTGGAGTTGTTGTCTCTTTTAGTGCAAAGCTAGTTTTCCAGATTATTCACAGGGTAGCACAGACAGCCACATTGTAATGGCTCATCAACACATAATGGGTTATTTAGAGCCGCCCCAGAGACTGGAATACAGGAATATGCCCTACTCTTGCTATCGCATATATTCCAATCGTTCTTTGGAGGATTGACTCTGATAAACCGGAGCGTCCGCTTTATGCCCCATCCGAAGTTTCGTGGAAAGCACTGATTGCTTAAAAACCTTCCATTTGCAGTTTTCCAAAGATAAGCCATACCCACACCGATAAGATGGGAATTAGACAATTTGTCTAGGTGCACTACTTTTAAAGGAACTGCTCATTATCTACAGTACATTAGACCTACATGTATATAAAGCTAAAACATTGGTTACTGGTACAGCTTATTGTACAAACCTGTATTAAATGTGGTGTAGACATTAATGCCAGTGATTACATTAGTTCCCATGTCATATGCATCGAACATATCCTGGAAAATTTCATCTGGTATCCTTTTAAGCAATTCATGGAGGGCTGCCGTTTTAATGAATGGCCCCAGTAAGTCATAACGTGGACTTTATACATTTTATATGTCCCTAGGGGCCTGATAATATCAATAATCTTGCCATTTTCCCCGCAAGAACCTACTTGTACAATATCGCCTACTTTAGCCATTGAAGTCGTTGTTGATGTTTTGACCAGCAGACGAACTATGGGAAATAACTTAAATGTAATCAAATATGACGAGATGTTTTGACCAGCAGACGAACTATGGGAAATAACTTCAATGTAATCAGATATGACGAGATATTTTGACAAGCAGACGAACTATGGGAAATAACTTCAATGTAATAAAATATGACGAGATGTTTTGACGAGCAGACGAACTAGGGGAAATAACTTCAATGTAGTCAAATATTACGAGATGTTTTGACAAGCAGATGAACTATGGGAAATAACTTCAATGTAATCAAATATGACGAGATGTTTTGACAAGCAGACGAACCATGAGAAATAACTTCAGTGTAAGCAAATATGACGAAATGGTTTGATTACCCCCACTGAAATGATGACAATAGACTAGATCTAGTAGGCCAAGCATATAGCGACGTCTTCCAACCTCACCAGACCCCACTCCACGTAAACGTGCAACTGATTACACTGATCCAGGATTAGGGTGTCCGCTCATAAAATCATGACATCCCCTTCTTTCCCCCCAAAGTACCCCACCTACTCCGCTCCCCCAACTCCCCCCATACACCACACCACTAATTATACTGTGTTTTATTTTTCACATCTCAGAAACGGGACTTGGGGCGGTGCTGGGCTGCCGTGGGTGGGTGAGTGTGGTTGGGGTCCAACAACAAAACAATGCTCTCGGCCCGTTTTTTCGGAGATGGCAGGATTCGAGGTTCCCTCAGAATTGCCATTCTTGGTCTGCACCTGGTTTGCGTTCAAAGTTAAATGTGTCATAAAAAATTATGTAATTGATTGTAAATGCCCCTTGGCAGAATTACAAAGGCTTTATGTACGTCACTATACTAACTGGGTCTTTGTGTTAGAAAATCCACTCACCACCGCGCACGAGCATAAGCCATCTACGGACATAGGCGATTAATTCGGCCGTTTTGCTTTTTAATGGATCTAAACTTCGGGGTACATCAAGTATAGGCCGAGAAAATGCACAACAAGTCAGTTTGATGTTTGATTCAGAAATGGACGGATGAATAGATGTGGTAAGTTTCTTTCCCTATTTCATTTAATTCAGCCTCATGAGCACACTGCCGTATTTTATCATTGTTATCTAAGTATTCGGGGGAAATGATGGAAAAATGCGTTGTTTTATTTCATTTGTACCGTTACATAACTTGCCGATTCATTCATTCTGCCACTCATATTTAGCTCGAACATTCAGCAGCATTGGTTTCTATGGAACGCCAAAGATGTATTCTAGGAACTTTGCATTTATTTATTGTGGGTACGTTATTATATTATGTACACATTTTATAATACGATCTGGCGTGTGTATCAGCTCTACTATTCTTATGTACTCACTCCGGCGTCGGCGTCATTGTCGGCCTCAGTTTCGGCGTCCCAGTCCACATCGAGTGTGTCGACTTTATAGTTTGTTTTTGTTTTACTTTTTGTTTACAGATCTATATTACTATCATGTTGTGTCCTAGTTAAAGCAGATTTGGCCATGAGCTTTCTTATAGTAGTATCTTAAGGGCTGCATAAGTAATTGTGGTTCATATAATAAATGGGTTCTCATGAAACCTAACGTTTGATAGCTCTTAAAATGTGCAATGCCCAGTTTACATGTCTATATCTCTTATATTGCTTATACTAGTTCAATCAAATGTAGGCACTGGTTTCCTTAAAACATTATCTAAATGATTTCCAGGGTGCAAACATGACAAACGCAAACGTGTGTATGCTTGTGTGTGCCTCATCTGTTTGTTTAGCGTGTCATACAAAACGTGACAATGTGGGTACATTAAGCAGCGTAAATGCTAACTAAACAACACTATAGATCACAAACAGCTATTCCAACTACTTTAATTTTAAGGACATACAACAATCTTGTATAAAAAAACTAGTGCTTAGGCTATTGATCCAGCATTACTTTAAATGTAAACGTGCAAACATATAATGCAGTACTTATTATTAATAAAGATTTAAAAATATTCATATGCGTAGAAAAACTAACGCGATGCCGCGAGTCCCTTTTACACTATAATTGTGATGTCTATGTTACACTGACAGTGATAAATGCAGACATTGGATGCATACACGCTGTAGTTAGCATATCGGCATGACTGACAGTGATACATGCAGACATAGACACCCGTGTTGAATACATACACGCTGTACTTAGCATATAAGCATGACTGACAGTGATACATGCAGTCATAGACACCCGTGTTGAATACATACACGCTGTACTTAGCATATCGGCATGACTGACAGTGATACATGCAGTCATAGACACCCGTGTCGGACGCATACAAGCTGTACTTAGCATATCGGCATGACTGACAGTGATACATGCAGTCATAAACACCCGTGTTGGATGCATACACGCTGTAGTTAGCATATCGGCATGACTGACAGTGATACATGCAGACATAGACACCCGTGTCGGATGCATACAAGATGTACTTAGCATATCGGCATTGAAGAAACACTGCAGTTAAGTACGATGTCTGATTAAAACTTCTTATACATTTGAATCTGTATACATACAATGTCCAGTTTAATATGTTCACACATTTATCTAGTCAATGTTACCTTTGGATGATATTCATATCCGCATCTAGTCCTTATAAACGTACAGCGCCTTTTAGGCTATATATAACTCCAAATTTTCGTGGTGATCTGCCTCATACCGACCACCTTGCCCTGAGAAGAACCAGTACTATATACCTCCCGCATCCGTAAGAATCAACACGTTCTCACTTAACAAGTCGAGCTCCCTGTGGGATTCGAAACCGCAGTGGTGAAAGGCGATTAGGTTTCAAACGCAGCGTTTTTACCATTATGGCCACGAAGACGTTAGAGATATATAGAATAACGTTACATGGAACGATCTGTAGTCGGGGAGACGTTTTACAGCCACCACACAGCACTACAGAAATGCTAGTGTGAATGTCAGTAAATACTGAACAGGGGATATAATGGAAACAAGAAACATAAACAGAAGAGAACAGTATACTCGGTTTTATTGTATCTGCTCATGAGGGGTAATGTCGAAGCAACCTCTCTCACGCCCATACCATTGGCTTAAGCGGTTTTTTACTTTAAAGCAACACAGACTGGACATGACCGGTAAGTAATAACGCTACTGATTTGTGCTCTTTGCAGTTGAAAGTCCTTAAAGAACACATGTGTTGTTATGAAATATTGCATATGTATATCATTGTGACTTACGGGAGAGATTTAACTACAATGCTTTTAAAAGTCCGAGAAGTTGTTCTTACTGTCGTCAAGCATATGAACACGAGAAAGAAAGATTAATTCAATTTTGAGTTTTTTTCTGTATAACTGCTTTTGAAATTAAATATTTCCAAGTTTGGTTAAAGTCTTCATATAGAATGTGTACAAAGTGTTGTTGAAACTTCAAAGAGCCATCCAGCAGCCATTTTCTATTTTTCAATTATCTTTGCACCAACTAGGAAACATGCATATATAAATCAATCGTAAAATATAGTGATCATGAAAATAGTAATCACTAACTGAACACTTGAAGACAGCTCTTTAGGTCTGCTTTAAGCTAGCCTGGTGAAGATACGCGCTATCGGATAGTTATAAGGTCCGCTATACGTGCGCTTCAAGACACTGATATAGACTACTAAGAAGAAATTCTTATGTAACATGTCTATTCTAGACTTGCCTTTAAGAACGAGTTGCAAATATAAAAGTAATGACGTCGATGCTTAAATAGACCCCATTTCCGCTATACAAGGATACCACTGGTCCACATAATTAGATGTGGTTTTATAAAGCTGCCGTACTTAACAACTGTACTTTGTCGCCGATTTTGAATTTAGAAAAATCAGCTGGGGCTCCTCTGTTTTCGTTATTGCCGGAGCATAATATGAATAGAAACGACGATGATGTACAGCATTTAATGATACCCGTTAGTGGTATGCATAATGAGAAAGCCTCTGCTCAAACATGAAGCTATATTGTTTCCCTGCGTCTCCAAAATGTCATGATGAGTATTGTAAATGCGATTTTCCTTATATTGCAATAGTTATTACGTGTTCTAAATTTGAACCTCGGAGTATGGTATTTATCATTACCATGTCATATATTTATCGAACATCAAGGTCTGATATACATTTAAAGACAGTTTGGTGAAATTGTCATGGGTTTGACACCAACATTTCGGTTACGTAGCTAGCTCCAAAAGGTCGTTTTACGTTATATATCTAGGATATTCTTTTTCCATTTTAACTGGCAGCTTATATTACCCTACTGATTTGTTTAGGAATGGTGTCCAATTCTATGCGTTAAAAAAGAGATACCGGTATTGAGTCATTGTGATGGCATTTTATGTAAAATCTATATTATTGTTTCCATTACTTACTGACACATATCCAACGTTAACATCTACCATCATGGCTGATATTTGTTTTAAGATTCCAGTTATCCGAACCACGGGATATATAACACTATCATCCATTTTAATAGTAATCTAATTCAGCTGCCTTATCCTTATATGGGTTTTGTGTTTGTCTATGGTTAACATATTGTGAATCATCACGTAGTTGACGATAAGCATGCATTACAACTTTAATTCCCAGTGAACTCGTCTAAAAAAACTTGAATGGTATAAACACAAACTTTTGCAATGTTCAAAGATTATCGATTTACTTGCTGAAATATCGTTTTCTTAGATGAGTCTACTGAAGTGTAGCATGCGATAATTATTATGTGTATATTACCAACAAAACGTTCATTAGTCTCTGTAGCGCAACTTGTTGAGGCATGGTGTTAGTGCTTGGGAAGTGAGGGTTCAAGCCTGCTGATATACCTTTCCTTTTTTTATTTTAATATATTATTCGTTTGTATGGTGTTTTACGTCAAGTTGAACACATGTATGGTTATATATGACGGTCGAAGTTTTGTGGTGGAGGCAGACCACACACTTTTTCTTGGTAGAACCAGTACTTTACACCTTCCGCCATTCGTAAGAATCGACACTTCCTAACTTACAAGCCGAGCTCCCAGTGGGATTCAAACCCGCAGCGGTGAGAGATGAAGGTTTACAACTGCAAATTATTTTCTCATTATTATGGTTTTCATTATTGCAAAGGTGGTAGCAATGAACATTTCCTTTACATTTTTCACTTTAATAACGAAACCTTATAATTACACATGGTAGCAGTGAACAATTTGTAAGTGATGTAATGCACAAGCTAACGCACACGTATCTCTTACATGTGAACAGTTGTATTTCTGTGCTGATGTGTACTTCTAGCACGTCGTGTTACAAGGGTGAATTGTAATCAATATGTAAGGCATGTCAAGGTATCTGAACAAATAGAAGCGAGGTCGCTCACATTGATTACAATGTTTGGTAGGAATAACTGATGGTAAACATCAGAAAGAACGTGTCTGTTAAGAAAAAACGGTCGTGGCTTTTTATATCCCCGTGACAACATTTTGTTTTCAATTTTGTTTTAACATCCGTTTTTTTATCTATTATTATGTTAAACTGTCAGCTATTTTACGCTTGCGTAAAACCTTGATTGTTTCATATTTTGTATCATGTTTTGTTAAAGCCACGATAGGCAATTTTTCCCGCGGTGTGTGTTTAAACATTAGGCGATTATATTACTTTTTAATTTGCAACACAGCTTTTATAGGCATCTCACACAGGCAGAACTTGATGAAAGCTGTAGACCAGTACTGAAAGACACACCTTTAGTTAGCTAACAGTCTTCACGGAAACTCTTAACTAGCGGCTAAAGAGTGCTTTTTAAGGCGCTAATCATTAAAAACACTTTAAACATCTCTAAATGATTGCTCTTCGAGCTACCTCGATACGAATGTATCTCTTGTGGATGGATCTATGAAGTTATAACGTTTAAATTAGATCTTCATTGTTTAAATAATTTATGAAATGTGCTTTACTTTTAAAATGTTTGTTTTTATTCTAAGTCGCTTTTATTTATTTCAGACAATAGCATCTCAATTCAGCACAAGAGATACTCAAAATAAGACAACCAGAAGCTGTAAAAATTCAAAAGTCACACTATCAGTAGCTGTTTCAGCTGCAAAGGCAACACCAACAAAAGTAGCTGTATAAACTGCATCATCAGTAGCTGTATAAGCTCCATCAGCCACAAAACAACAGTAGCTGTATCAGCTGCATCAACGGCAACAACAACAGTAGCAGTATAAGCTGCATCAACAACATAAACAACAGTAGATGAATACGCTGCAACAGCAACAACAACAACACCAGTGTCCGTACACGCTGTATCAGCAACAGCAACACCAGTAGCTGAATACGCTGCATGAGCAACAACAGCAACATTAGCTGTATACGCTGCATCAGCAGCAACAACAACAACAATAATAGTTGTATACGCTACATCAGCAACTAACAACACCAGAAGCGGTATACGCTGCATCATTAACAACATCAACAGTATCTGTATACGATGTATCAGCAACAGCATCACCAGTAGCTGTATTAGCTGCACAAGCAACAACACCACTAGTAGTTATATAACAATTTGTAAATTTGTATTAATAATAAATATTTTCATTATTTTCTTAGTTGACACTTTTCTTGACCCTTTTTAACTTTCTAATATATTGCCATACTGCTTTAATGACCAGCAGTCACATTTGAAGATAATAATAATAATAATAATAATAATAATAATAATAATAACTTTATTTCAAGAAGGTAACATATTGAGACATAGTATTTACCAAAAAATACAAGTCTTGTTTACAATATGGCCATCTGTAAAACTACTCAATGTTACAATAAATGCATATAGTGAAAGATAAAACCGTACATGCATCATTATATAACTTCAACCAGACAGACACACTTATTATACTTGTAATGTAAGGTTACACAATACAATGGAGTTTCATTCTTTCATTAAAAGAAAGGATCTGTATTTAATCTTAAATGTAATTAAAGAATGTGAAGCTTTGATGTCAACGGGAATCATGTTCCCAATTACCATTCCTGAATATCCAAAAGTACGTTTAAGAATATTTGTTTTAGGTTTAAAATGAGCTATATCCTGCCTAGCAACAGATCTTAAGTTATAATTTGAATTTGAAGAGAAGGTTATTAAATTTGTTACGTAATCCGGAGTTAAATTGTTAAGTGATTTATAAATCATAATTCCTGTGTGCATGGAATTCATAATTGTTTAAATAAATTTGCTAATTGTTAAGTATATTTCAGTCTTGCATCTGATGTAAGAAAGGCTCGTGTCTGTATAAAGATGCACGACGGTGTCGTTATTAAACGGAGCCTATTGGCGACTGTTTATTGTCGTCTGCAACAAAACACATTTTGGAACATGAGTTGCACTTATAAGCAACAACAACACCAGTAGCTGTATACGCTGCATCATCAGCAACAACAGCAGTAGCTGTATACGCTGCTTCAGCAACAACAGCAAATGTATCGGTATACCTTTTTATGATTTTAAGACCTTTTTTCGCCTTTTGGCGAATGTTTATTGTCGTCTGCAACAAAATACATTTTAGAAACTGTTTTTTTTAAAGGGCCGACCCCACCCCACCCCACAAAATCTCCGATCGGGGAAACATTGATATGTACATCGGTCATAGAGGCGCACGTGTTGCTTTCGCCAGTGCGAGCATTTATTTCTGAATAGACACATACTGCGCTTATAGTCTTGCTTGCCCTCGAAACGGTTAAAATGTATATGAAGGATTTAAACTTCACATTTGTATTTGTTTAAACTTGAAACTAAATATTTATATAGTTATTTGTCTGTTCAATTACAGAGTCACTGTGTCAATCCTACAATATACGTGCCACTTACATGCTATCATACAATAGCTTCCAGTGGGATTCAAACCCGCTGTGGTGTCTGACGAGAAGGTTTCAATCGATGCATCTTTACCCTCTCGGCCACGGGTGTAAATTATATAAGAGGTAAGGAACATGATTACTAAGTAAATAATGTGTCACATGACTGTGTCACATGACTGTATAACGCCAATTACTGGCATTCACATTCACCAGTCATGCTCCACTTGTTCCAACACAATTAAAAACTGTTTTTGAAAATCATGATTTTGTTTTATTTACAGAAACGTGGACAAATGCATTTTCGGACCTATATGTTGATAATTTTGAATACTTTGTTTTGAATAGAACCGAAAATAAAAAATCGAGTAAACGAAACTCAGGTGGCATTATTGTGTATCTGTGACAGATGATATTCTTATTTTTCTTAGCTATGATGATATTATATGCATTAACATTGATGAGACTGATGGTAACAAATTGGCTTTGGAAACTGATTTATTGGTGTGCTTGTGTTATGTCGTTCCAGAGAACAGTAGTAGACAGGCGTTGATTGAAACGAACATTTTTGATAGAATTATTCATTTTATTACATCTGTAAATGTAAAATATGAAAAAGGTTTACATTTTGTTTTATGTGATGATATGAAAAGCCGAACGGCTGGATTGGCCGATTACGTTATTGATGATAGCAGTATACATATGCAGTTATTACCCGGTGAGTACACATTTGACGATGAACTCAAACGATTTTCGCAGGAGAGGAGAACGGTAGAATAAACAATAATGGGCACTGTCTGTTAGGTTTGTATAAACAGACTGGATTTAATTAAATTCTAGTAAATCAGAGAAAATGTAAATTGTGTAATATCCTAGAAGGCGAATTTTATTTTATGTTAGAATGCCCTATATATTTGGAGTTTAGAAAACAATATATCAAAAAATACTATTGGAATAGGCCAAATATGCAGAAACTTATTTTGTTTACTTAGAGCGTCAAAAAGAAATTAGAAACGTGGCTATTTTTGTTAACAAATCTTTTAATAAACGAAATGAATGTTTGTTTGCAAATAATTGAATTAATTAATGTATAAATAAGCAAATTTAATCTGTATACTGTTTAAAACTGCAGTGGTTAAAAGCCTTCTCCACACAAATAAAAGGAACTATTATTAAATATGTAGATTGTATATAATGTATCATAGCAAACAAGTGATATAGTGCATTCATTTTGTACAATATGTTAGTTGTGAATATTGTATATTTTAACTGTCAGTCATATGTTCTGTAAAAATGTATATCCTCATGGGCTATTTGCCTAATGGAATTTTGATAATAAACTTGTAAACGTGTAAAAAATTGTTTCCAACATTTCACTAAATTGAACCAAGATAGAACATGAATGAATGAATGAATGAATGAATGACTGCATATTGTTTAACACGTCCACACATAAATATGTCAAATAGGAAAAAATGGTGAAAAATTAGCAAAAATAAAATAGTAAGGTATTAAACATTAATGTAAAAATATATAATTGAAAATATTAACAAATACTAGGCATATGAACATGATGAAGATTACGAAATAGAGCGTTTTAGAATTTGACTTTTTAACTTTTGACATTGTTGACTTCATACACACATCTCGTAGTGCAAGAACATATTTTCAATAATTACATTTTTAATGGTAAACACGATAGTTACTCCATTTTCAAGAAACCGAAAACCCAGAATCTGGGCATTTGTGTCAAGATTGTGTCCGAAGGATATATTTTCAAGTTTATTCTTTAATCACACTTTATAGCAGAATTAAGTCGATACTTGACACATGTTGTATTAGTAAGAATTAAAAACAAAATTGTGTCTTGAAATAGTTAACATGTAATTCAATGCACAGATGTTTTTAACCAAACAGGTCGACCTTATACGATTCATCACTGGCCACATCTATGCTTGCTGAAATGTTATGGCTCATGGTAATGGACGGTTACAGAACACAACATCTCTCTGGGCTAAACCAGGTAAATACATTAATTTTATACTTAGTGTCATACTAATTGAGGATTCCTCTGCAACATTGGTATGACATGATTCGTGTATATATAATAAATAATAAACAACCCTGGTTCGGACGCAAATGTGAAATGCTCGAGTAACAATGCAAAGAAACGATTTGACGTAAACAAAATGGACGAACTTCGTAATAATTTGAAAGAATCTAGTTAATATTTTAAATTAATAATGAACAAGGAAAAACGGACATCTATATTCGAAACTGAAAGGAAACTTCGCAATTTTCAAACTAAAACCATAAAGAATTTAAATAGCTTGAGAAACAAGAAGAACAAAAATGCACCTATATGTCAAGAATTTGGCAAACACCTTAAAGAAGTTAATAAACTGATAACCCCGAAAACGAAAAAGATCACATTCAAATTTTAAATATAAACGATGAAAATGAAATTCTAAACTCGTACATATAAAGAAATTTTAGAAAGCATCTGGACTTTAGGAATTTTGATAAACTTGTAAAAACTTGTTTCCAGCGCTCCACTAAATTGAACCAAGATAGAACATGAATGAATGAATGAATAATTGAATGACTGAATATTGTTTCACATGGCCACACATAAATATGTCAAATAGGAAAAAATATGAAAAATTCGCAAAAATAAAATAGTAAGGTATTAAACATTAAATGTAAAAATATATAAGTGAAACTATTAACAAATACGGATGATATGGTAAAAATATCAACTATGCATATAAACATGATGAAGATTAAAAAATAGAGCATTTTAGAGTTTGACTTTTTAATTTTTGACATTGTTGACTTCTTACAATCATCTCGCAGTGCAAGAACATATTTTCAATAATCATGATAATTACATTTTTAATGGATAACACGATAGTTACTCCATTTTCAAGTAACCGAAAACCCAGAATCTGGGCATTTGTGTCAAGATTGTGTCCCAAGGACACATTTTCAAGTTTATTCTTTAATCACACTTTATAGCAGAATTAAGTTGATACTTGACACATGTTGTATTAGTAAGAATTAAAAACAAAATTCTATCTTGAAATAGTTAACATGTAATTCAATGCACAGATGTTTTTAATCAAACAGGTCGCCCTTATACGATTCATCACTGGCCACATCTATGCTTGCTGAAATGTTATGGCTCATGGTTATGGAAGGTTACAGAACACAACATCTCTCTGGGCTAAACCAGGTAAATACATTAATTTTATACTTAGTGTCATACTAATTGAGAATTCCTCTGCAAAATTGGTATGACATAATTCGTTTATCTATAATAAATAATAAACAACCCTGATTCGGACGCAAATGTGAAATGCTCGAGTAATATACAACAATGTAAAGAAACGATTTAACGTAAACAAAACGGACGAAATTGTAATACTTTGAAAGAACGGAAATCCATATTTGAAACTGAAAGGAAACTTCGAAATTTTCAAGCTAAAACCATCAAAAAACCAATTGACTTTAGTTAATAGTTGTTACACAAGCTGAAATTTGCCTTTGTTCAATAATCAAGGGCAATAACTCCAAGTCGAACTTGTCAAACTTCTTTTTAATACGTCACTCGTTAGTTGTGCTCATTGTGAAAGCCTATCGAGATGTGATTGATAGTGATTAGCCTTCAAACTAAAGGACTCAATCTGGTAAATATTTGTTAAATGTTTTTTAAATTGCAGATATTGGATCAATGAAGAATTTAAGCATAAATACATGTTGCGAAATCTGTTTTATCTCTATGCCACGAACAAAAACATTACAATGGGACCCTATGGCAAATTAATTGTGGTGTGAGACGTTAAGAAAGAGCTGCAGAATGGGCATAATTTATTCGTTATTCTTAAGGCATTGCGCTTTAGAGGTGCAGCATGGCATTTTCATCCGTCGTCTCTAAGGTATTGCGCTTTAGAGCTGCAGAACGGGTATCTTTCATCCTTTAATGCTAAGGCATTGCGCTTTAGAGCTGCAGAACATGTATCGTTCATCATTCATCTCTAATGCCTTGCAATTTAAAGCTTCAGAATGGGAATTTCCAACATTCATCTCTAAGCCCTTGCGCTTTAGAGCTGCAGAACTGGTATCTTACAGCCTTCACCTCTAAGCATTGTTTGTGTATCTGTGAACGTTTCAGACATGTTAGGACACAGTTAACACGGTTATTCAGGAATCCTCTCTGTGTATGTATAGTTACTTCAAGTTATCTTCATATTGCAGAAATTAGCTGAACTTTTACTTGATACCATGTTTAACTAAAAATTAACTATATTTTCAAAACCAATACAGGTATAAGCATACGTTTAGCTTTATATTACAGCTATTGGCTTTTTAAACAAACACACATATCAATGAAGACAGACTACTTTAAAAAAATGTCAAAATTATAGCGAGAGATTGATACTTTTCCTGGAAAATCAAAATTTTGACGGGTAACCCTTAGTTTGAGTTTATTATTTTCAGCATTTTTCTCAATAATCATTTCTTAAAGATCATTTTTATGCTATATTTAGATGTAGAGATGCCTTTTCATGTATATTTGAAAGTTTAAGACATAGCTGAGCACAAATGACCAGGAAAATGCGAAATCCTTATCACTACTGTAGTTTTTCAAAATATTAAAGGTACTCGGCCTGAATTTCGACCAATACCTTAGGTCACTAAAACTTTAATAATTTGAAAACCAATAAACAAAGAATAAATTTTTTAGCACTTTTCAGCATGTAATTTATTTGTTTACATTTTTTATTATTATTGAGCTGATCATAAGTAAGAAATACCACCTTAAGGACTCACACCACTATTATCTCCCTTAAATACTCGTGCCCTACAGATGAAGGAGGTAGATAAAAAAAAAAGATTCGCTTTTCTACATTTTACAGGATACATTTATTTATCTTTACCAGGTTATAAATCTACAGCATTTTAGGAAGAGATCACAGACAAATGCATGTTGATATAAGATTTCTAGCTAATTCTGCCTCATTTTACACATCATGGGTCTAATCATCACGGGATTGTATTTTTGTCTAAATTTTGATAGGTGTCACGCAAACATGAAATTAAAACAAGTTCAATCTGGTAAGTATTTGTTAAATGTGTTTTAAATTGCAGATATTGGATCAATGAAGAATTTAAGCATAAATACATGTTGCAAAATCTGTTTTATCTCTATGCCACGAACAAAAACATTACAATGGGACCCTATGGAAAATTAATTGTGGTGTGAGACGTTAAGAAAGAGCTGCAGAATGGGTATCTTTTATTCGTTATTCTTAAGGTATTGCGCTTTAGAGCTGCAGCATGGCATTTTCATCCGTGGTCTCTAAGGTATTGCGCTTTAGAGCTGCAGAACGGGTATCTTTCATCCTTTAATGCAAAGGCATTGCGGTTAAGAGCTGCTGAACAGGTATCTTTCATCATTCATCTCTAATGCCTTGCAATTTAAAGCTTCAGAATGGGAATTTCCATCATTCATCCTTGCGCTTTAGAGCTGCAGAACTGGTATCTTACAGCCTTCACTCTAAGCATTGTTTGTGTATCTGTGAACGTTTCAGACATGTTAGGACACAGTTTCCTGGAAAATCAAAATTTTGACGGGTAACCCTTTGTTTGAGTTTATTATTTTCAGCTTTTTTCTCAATAATCATTTCTTAAAGATCATTTTTATGCTATATGTAGATGTAGAGATGCCTTTTCATGTATATTTGAAAGTTTCAGACATAGCTGAGCACAAATGACCAGGAAAGTGCAAAATCCTTATCACTAATGTAGATTTTCAAAATATTAAAGGTACTCTGCCTGTTTTCGACCAATACCTTAGGTCGCTAAAACTTGAATAATTTGAAAACCAATAAACAAAGAATCAAAATTTTAGCACTTTTCAGCATGTAATTGATTTGTTAACATTTTCTATTATTATTGAGGTGATCATAAGAAAGAAATACCACCTTAAGGACTCACACCACTTTTATCTCCCTTGAATACTCGTGCCCTACAGATGAAGGAGGTAGATAAAAAAAACAAGTTCGCTTTTCTACATTTTACAGGATTCATTGATTTATCTTTACCAGGTTATAAATCTACAGCATTTTAGGAAGAGATCACAGACAAATGCATGTTGATATAAAATTTCTATCTAATTCTGCCTCATTTTACACATCATGGGTCTAATCACCACGGGATTGTATTTTTGTCTAAATTTTGAAAGGTGTCACGCAAACATGAAATTAAAACAAGTTCAATCTGTAAGTATTTGTTAAATGTGTTTTAAATTGCAGATATTGGATCAATGAAGAATATAAGCATACATACATGTTGCAAAATCTGTTTTATCTCTATGCCACGAACAAAAACATTACAATGGGACCCTATGGAAAATTAATTGTGGTGTGAGACGTTAAGAAAGAGCTGCAGAATATTCGTTATTATTAAGGCATTGCGCTTTAGAGCTGCAGCATGGCATTTTCATCCGTCGTCTCTAAGGTATTGCGCTTTAGAGCTGCAGAACGGGTATCTTTCATCCTTTAATGCTAAGGCATTGCGCTTTAGAGCTGCAGAACAGGGATCTTTCATCATTCTTCTCTAATGCCTTGCAATTTAAAGCTTCAGAATGGGAATTTCCATCATTCATCTCTAAGCTCTTGCGCTTTAGAGCTGCAGAACTGGTATCTTACAGCCTTCACCTCTAAGCATTGTTTGTGTATCTGTGAACGTTTCAGACATGTTAGGACACAGTTAACACGGTTATTCAGGAATCCCCTCTGTGTATGTATAGTTACTTCAAGTTATCTTCATATTGCAGGAATTAGCTGAAATATTACTTGATACCATGTTTAACTACAATTTAACTATATTTTCAAAACCAATACAGGTATAAGCATAATTTTAGCTTTATTTTACAGCTTTTGGCTTGTAAACAAACACACATATCAATTAAGACAGACTACTTTGAAAAAATGTCAAAATTAAAGAGAGAGACTGATACTTTTCCTGGAAAATCAAAATTTTGACGGGTAACCCTTAGTTTGAGTTTATTATTTTCAGCATTTTTCTCAATAATCATTTCTTAAAGATCATTTTTATAAAACAAGTTCGCTTTTCTACATTTTACAGGATTCATTGATTTATCTTTACCAGGTAATAAATCTACAGCATTTTAGGAAGAGATCACAGACAAATGCATGTTGATATAAGATATCTAGCTAATTCTCCCTCATTTTACACATCATGGGTCTAATCACCACGGGATTGTATTTTTGTCTAGATTTTGATAGGTGAAATGAAATTAAAAAATCAAATCAAACATGAAATTAAAAAAAAATTAATCTGGTAAATATTTGTTAAATGTGTTTTAAATTGCAGATATTGGATCAATGGAAAATTTAAGCATAAATACATGTTGCAAAATCTGTTTTATCTCTATGCCACGAACAAAAACATTACAATGGGACCCTATGGAAAATTAATTGTGGTGTGAGACGTAAATGTTGGTAAAATCAGATCCATTATCCATTATCATGGAGACAATCAGACATTCGTATGTTTTGATATGAGCTCAGTAAGGCACTCAATGTTGGTCATTGTTGAATTTGTCTGGCATATTTTCATATAAAAACACACACACAATATGTTGAAAATCGGAATGAAGTTATTGTTTATTTTCAACAAATCAAGGGCCATGACTCAGTTAAGCACGTGTTAATTTTGCAATATTTTAAAAGATCCTATTGATATACAGTATCACACTAAAGGCCACCAACACGGACTGTCTCGCCTGTCGGGTTCTTGCTCATGCACAATTAGTATTAGGATGGTATGGGAGCGAGGTAAGTATAGTGAACGCCTCTTTTTGGGTGTAAAAAACATGGGAAACAATAAGACGAGCTCTCAAAATTATTTTCTACTTTATTTATATCGTTATTCACACCAGTAAAAGCAGGTCAGGTAACTGCTTTTGTTTTTGACCTTGAAGATGTGGCAAGTTATTCTGGAATCCTTCCATGCATGCACGTTTCTCTCCAGTATGTATGCACAGGTGTAGACATGGTTTCTCTCCAGTATCTATGCACACGTGTAACGAACGTTTCTCACCAGTATGTATGCAAATGTTTAACGAATTGTTTCTCTCCAGTATGTATGTTTCTCTCGTCAGTATGTTTTGACAAATGTAACGATTTCTCATTACTATGGTTTCTGTCCAGTATGTATTATGAAGTTTAACAGTTTCTCTCCGATATGTATTTACACGTAGAACGGTTTCTCTCCAGCAGGTACTCACATTTGTACCGGTATCTCGTCAGTATATATACATAAGTTTAACGATTGTGTAACGGTTTCTCTCCAGTATGTATGCACAAGTGTAACGAACGGATTTGTTTCTGGTATGCATGAAAAATGTAACGAACGGTTTCTCTCCGGTATTTATACACACGTGTAGATAACTGATTCTCTCTGGTATTTGTATGCACAAGCGTAACGAATGGTGGTATCTCGTCAGTATGTATGCATATGTGTTACATTCGCTTTCTTCACAGTGAAACGGTTTCTCGTCAGTATGTATACACAAGTGTAACGATTTCTCGTCAGTATGTATTTAGTATAACGGTTTCTCATCAATACGTTTGCACAAGTCTAACGAATGCTTTCTCTCCAGTATGCATTCACAGTGTAACGATATCTCGTCAGTATGTATGTACCAGTGTAATGATTTATCGTCAGTATGTATGTACACATGGTAAGAACAGGTTGTCTACAGGTTGGTAGGCATGCACAAGTGTATATCGATTTCTCCTCAGTATGTATGCACAGGTGTAATAAAACGGTTTCTCACCGGTATATATTCATTTGTGTAACGGTTACACTCCGGTATGTATGCATACTGTACCGAACGGTTTCTCTGCTGTATGTATGCACATGTGTACTGAACGGTTTCTTTACAGTTCTTTACAGTTTTTGTTTGAACATGTGTAACAAACGGTTCAAACCAGTATGAAGTTGCAAGTGTAACGAACCACTTCTCGTCAGTATGTATGCACATGTGTAACGAACGGTTTCCCTGCAGTTTGTATGAACAGTGAAACGATTTCGTCAGTATGTATGAACAATGTAACATACGGTTTCTTATCAGTATGTATTAACAACTGTAACGAACAGTTTCTCTCAGGTATATATACACACGTGTAAGGTACGCTTTCCCTCCGGTATGTATGGACATGTGTACAATTTTCGCTCTGGTATTTATGCGTAAGTGGAATGGACGGTTTCTCACCCTCCAGTATTTATGCACAAGTCTAACGAATGATTTTTCTCCAGTATGTGTACACAACCGAATAAACAACTGAATACACACTGGAGAAAACCCGTTACACCTATTAAAACACACAGGATGGGAACCGTTACGATTGTAAATACACACTGGAGAGAAGTCGTTACAGAAGTAAATACATACTGGAGAGAAGAGTTACTAATCTGATCTAGCTGATGTTCGAACTTGTCCGAACTTTCATTGACACGAATATGCATATCATGTACAAGATCACTATTCAATTCAGGACATGACAATCAGTTTCCAGTTCCCATTTTGCAATGGGCGGAGTGACAAAGTAAAACAAACATGCTATAACTTAATTTTATTTACGCATTATTTTGACTGAAACACTTATCACTTAAAACTGAACACAAACGATTTATAACAAAACGGATTTATAACAAAATGACAACAAAAGAGGAAATATAATATGTACACACTAGTATAAATTATACGTTATACATCTGTCCACAATATACATGTAGTATGCATTATACATCTGTCCACACTAGTATATACATTATACATCTGTCCACCAAAATATATACGTTATACATCTGTTCACATTATTATATACATCATACATCTATCCATACTAGTATATACATTATACATCTGTCCACACTAGTATATATATTTTATCACATAACGTCCCTTGTTAGCAGTGTCGAATAACAATTTAATATTCTATTGTATGACACACTTGAAATACAACTTGGAACGATTTTGGTTGGTTGAGTTAAACCTGTAACACTACGCAAGTTTATTAACTGAAACTACTTTATGTATTACAAATTCACCCAGATCTGAGTCATACACTTATTATTTGTGACAGCTTATACAAATAAGCACGTTGTAGAAAACATTGTTGTTGGTTTGTTAAAATGTTGGCGTAAACTGCTATTTTGAAAAGAGGTAAAACACGAACTATTTTCTACGCAACGTTATGTGTGAGACGCGACGTTACGACATCACATATTTTATGACGATAAGGCTCGTTAAAATTAAAATAATTCATAACGAGTTTCATAATTGGAACTCGTTTAAGATCCGCTATATACATCTGTCTGCACTAGTATATACATTATACATCTGTCCACACTAGTATATATATTATACATCTGTCCGCACTATTAATACATTATACATCTGTCCACACTAGTACATGCATTATACATCTGTCCACACTAATATATACATTATACATATGTCCACACTAGTATATACATAATACATCTGTCCACATTATATATACATTGGTAGAGTATATACATTATCCACCTATATTTGTCCTGAGATTCCGTCATAATCATGATAATAGGGTGGAAAAGACGCTGTATAATTTACATTTAAACGGCATCTCACCAGTTTGTATAACTAAGTGTATGTTCTTCATGTATTGGAAATGACAAGCTTATACACGATCGTTTATTTGTATACACTAGTATGTATAACTAAGTGTATGTACTTCATGTATTGGAAATGAAAAGCTTATACACGATCGTTTATTTGTATACATCAGTATGTATTACTAAGTGTATGTACTTCATGTATTGGAAATGAAAAGCTTATACACGATCGTTTATTTGTATACATCAGTATGTATTACTAAGTGTATGTACTTCATGTATTGGAAATGAAAAGCTTATACACGATCGTTTATTTGTATACATCAGTATGTACAACTGAGTGTATGTACTTCATGTATTGGACATGACAAGCTTATACACGAGCGTTTATTTGTATACATCAACCAATGGTGTATAGTTCTGGTAAAACTGTAATTATGTTTTCAATCATTTCTGAACATTAACATCAACTCACGAAAGGGTCACTGGAAGACATGTCACATTTAATTAGTGACAACGGCATTTCTGAAGTTTGGTAGTATGTACAAACGTGTGGGTATCATCTGCCGAAATTTATCTCAACATAATAAAATATTTGATTCTAATAAATATTTATATCGTCAATACAATGTCTAACTATGTACAGCTCACATCATGTCTTATTTTTTTATCACTAGAACGTATAATCATACGTTTATTGCGAGTCCCTCTATGCGTGAAGGTCTCGTTACATTACGTAAACGTGACAGTCTTCCAGTGTTTTTAGGCTGTTTTTATAGCCGATATTGGGTCATATTCCCAATGCCAAAACATATCTTTTTCCCAATTTTGAGACAAAAAATCCCAACTGAAAGAAGGAAAAGAAAAACACACAGACAAGTATCAAATGTTTGACAAGTACTGAGTATGAAATGCCTTTAAAAGCCGCTGTTGATTATGTTTTACTGTAAACTGTATGAAAGATACAATTATGAAATGAATGTTTTATTGTTTTGTTTCCTATTTTATGAAAAATCGCGCTGTAATTCCCAAATCTGACGGTATGGGCTATGCTCTCAAACTATAGAAAAATACACCGTCTTCTCACTAATTCGTATATTTGCATATGTATTTACAGAGTCGGTCTATGTGTAAAGGTCTCGTGACATAAGTATGTACACAAATATGTTTCTTGAGAGTCCCAGCAAATGTTTCGTCACACTGTGTACACTTCATCGGCCTTTGGCCAGTATGTACACACACACACACATGTTTCTTGAATGTCCCAGTAAATGTCTTGTCACAATATGTACACTCGTGTATGCATAAGCACGTGCTTCTTGCGGGTTCCATCTTCTCTGTATGAACTGCATAAGAGTTGTTGGCCAGTGTGTATTAGCATACGATTTAAAGTCTGTTCGACATGTGATCTACAAGTCTGTTCGACGTGTGTTTGTTAAGATTATGATAAAACCCTTATTGCACATGCTACACTTATATGATGTCTCGATTGTATGTATGGGAATATGTTTTTAAACACTGCTCGACTCGATGAAGTCCTTAACCCACCATCAACAGGTACGTTTTTACAACATATGTACACCGTTTCTAAACCTACTGACGACAACGTATACATATATCACTTACATATTTTGAGAATCCAAACTCTATAGCCACAATATAAACGGCTTTAACCAGCCAAGCCAAACCAAATAACTGGAGAGACGAATTATGAGTTACCAACTCATAATTCATTTTACGCATACTCAATCACGGGTATTTTAAGAACCAGTACTTTTAATCGGCACATATACATTATTATCTGACCTTAACGCATGGATAGAGTTTTGATAAACGGTTGTGTTATGTAATTTTGCCGTTATTTGGCGGGTTAGTTTCTTCCACTACACTAATATGGTATCTCGACTGTATGAAACGCAAGTGTTTAAGATTACTCGAGTGTATTAATACTTTACTGCACACGCTACCCTTATATGGTTTCTCGTCTGTAAGTATGCGTGTATGTACTTTAAGATTGCCTGAATCGATAAATCCTTTACTGCACATGCTACATGTCTATGGTGTCTCACACGTGTGTATGTGCACGTGTTCGTCAAAACTGACCGACTCGGTCCATACTTTACTGCAAATGCTACACCTATACAGTGTCTCCTCTTTATGTATGCGTGTTTTGTAAAAGTGTCTGCCAGGAAGAATCCTTTACACGATACACCACCACTAAATGATTTCTCGTTTGTATGCATGCGCATGTTTTTATAAGCTGAGTCGACTGAATAAATCCTTTACTGCACACGCACAATTAAAATGGTGTCTCGCCTGTGTGTGTTTTAAATCAGCATATCTAGATAAATCATGTACTGTACATGATACACTTAAAAGACGTCTCGCCTGTATATATGCGCAAGTGCTTTGTTTGTTTGGCGTTTAAGTCATTTTCCAGAATAATTTAGGCCATGTATGAAAGTTTATTTCCTGGTTTGTTCATGGTGGAGGCAGACCACCCACTTATCTTTGGATACAACAAGTATTGCATACCTCCTACCATCGATGCGGTCTCAAAATTGAGCTCCCAGCGGGATTTGAAAAAGAAGCGGTAAGAGAGCAGTATTCAAACGAAGTGGCTTTATCCTCTCGACCACAAGATTCGCCGGTTATATCATTGAACTGAAGTAATCCTTTATTGCACACACTACAAACATATGGTGTTTCGCCTGTATATATGCTCATGTGTTTTTTTAAGATTGGTTTTAACTTTGAAATTCTTTCAATGCACACTGGTCTTAATTGTTATCTGCTTTGTATGTGTTTTTTAATATTGCCTGACTGAGTAACTCGGTTACTGCACACGCTACACTAATATGGTACTAGTTTGTGTGTATGCGCATGTGTTTTTTAAGATTGTCTGAATCCTTGCCAGATTCCTTTACTACAATTACTGCACGCATAAGGTGTCTTACCTGTATGTATAAGTATGTGTTTTTTAAGAATGCCTGAATCCTTGCCAGATTCCTTTACTACAATTACTGCACGCATAAGGTGTCTAACCTATATGTTTTAGTATGTGTTTTTTTAAGACTGCTTAACTCACTAAATCTTTTACTGCAAAGGATACACTTATATGGTGTCTCGCCTGTGTGTATGCGCATGTGTAGTTTAAGCTGTTCCTTTACTGCACACGATACACGTATATGGTGTCTCGCCTGTATGTGTGCGCATAAGTTGTTTAAGACTGTCTGACCGGGTAAATTCTTTACTACACACGCTACATGTAAATGGTTTCTCGCCCGTATAAGACTGTCTGACCGGGTAAACTCTTTACTACACACGCTACATGTAAATGGTTTCTCGCAAGTATGCGTACGCAAGTGTTGTTAAAGAGAGTCTGATAGGGATAATCCCCTACTGCACACGCTACAGTTAAATGGCGCCTCGCCCGTATGTATGCGCATGTGATTTTTAAGCCGTTGCGACCGGGAAAAGCCTTTACTCCACACGCCACACTTATATTGTGCATCGCTTGTATGAATACACATGTGATTCTTAAAATGTTGTGACCGGGTAAACCCTTTATTGCACACGCTACAATTATATGGTGTCATGGCTGTATGTATGCTCATATGTCTGTTAAGACTACTCGACCTCAAACATATTGTGTAGCACAACCTGCATTGAAACGTTGTCTGTGTTGTATGTTTGTCAATCTATATTGAAAGATTATTTTGCATGATTTATGACGTCTGAGTGAGATGTCTGAAACAAAATAATTGACATACTCAGTTGATAATACTGCCTATAGTAATATGTACTTCTTTATACTCAAGCATTGTACGTCATATAACTGATTTCTGACATATCAGAACATATTAAAATGGAAGACGTCAGACTAACGAACACAGTGATGAGTGTGATTGAATCGAGACGAAGTATTTGATTACAATGTCCACTGTTTATTTTAAAAATGCATGATAAATAACAATCATGAGCTTTAAAGGGCAGTACATTAGTTTTGTTTTGTGTGTTCAAAAGCACTATGTATTACATTGATAAACAATAACTAAATGATCCATAAAAACACATATTGGCAACATTCACTTTGGACCTTGGAATTGCTTGTATACCAGTGTCGGTGACGTGCACTACGCCTTGTAATACCTGAAGACATCGAGAATGTATATTATGGACAAACACACGAGTCTCGTCAACACTCTGTCAAACCTCTGAAGCACATGTGTTTACATGTGACATCTTTCATTCAAATAATTTCAGGGCTTAGGCCCAATTGTTCAGTATATGACTCCAACAAAATCTGAAAAGTAAGCATATGACCAACACATGATTGAGTAACAATATATTAAACGATTCCCCACTTACCTTGCCAATATACAAATGCGTACTAGTAATACTAGACGTCGTTGTAACCTAAATACTACTTACTAGTGGAACTAGTATTATGTTACAACCATTTAACAATTATGTTACAACGATGTCAGACTTAGTTACCCACTCACTCCTTTTAACAAGGGCATAGCATACATGTCTACGAGCGACGAGACGATTGTGTATTAACGACAGAAAAAAAAATAGAATTGAAAAATAAGGATTATTTTTACATGCAACTTGCAGTTTAATATGTTTACACTTTTATCTGTGACTGTGCTATACTTGAATAATAATACTAACTTGATAACAGTATGTATTGATCCATACTCAGTGTATGTCAGACTCAAGGTCATGTTTGTATTGACTATATCACATATTTACCAAGTATGTATTTATAATGCAAGGGTATCACTGCATAGAAACATGTGTTAACATATTATACTGAAAGTGTTAAGCAAAAATATTCAAGATTATTTGAGTTCTAATTTTTATCTTTTTTAAAAAAAAAAATCTCATGGTTTACCACCACTAATTACATGTAAACCTCCGAGGTGTAGTCGAATGTAGTCGAATGTAGTTCCTATAATAAAAAGTAATCCCTCCTTTTTTGATGGAAATGGGAATTATAAGTAGGGGAAAACTGCCCATTATTGTTCAATTTTTGTGATTGCATATATAAGAAGCGTATTAATAGGTTTTACTGGATCACTGATGAACATTTTCGAAATTTCGACTCTATGCTTACACTTCATGAGAAACCATCACTGAAAACAGCTATACCCTTGACCTGTTTAGTAAACAAACAATAACCTTCTTACATGTCTTGTGACCCCACCTATTCTGGTGATTTTTTAAGTGGAAATTAGTTTTATACATGAAAATTACACTGCTGCATTATCCAGTTGCAGCAAATCAAGATGTGACACTTTAACATTGGTGTCTATTGGGAAAATAATTGGTAGTTTCATACCTATAAGAGATTAATTAGGACTCGCTCATATTCGTACCTGGGGACACTTTTCCGATAACAGTTGGTAAAATAAGCTCAGAAATAAGTTTCCCATAGTGTTTAACATAGGTTTTGAACGTTTTTAGTCCAACTGTGTCTACACATGCCGTAATTTTGAGTTTCAAATTGTTTTCGTATTTAAAATGACGTGTTTGTGAAGTGTTTACAATTGAACTATGTTTTTTTTTATATAAAAGATATATAAAAAGATCTGACAGGGAAAGTAGCATTCAATGAGGACAGTAAACCACAAAACACAAATGCAAACACGCAAACAGACAAACAAGAAGGCAAAAGCAATAATAAATGCAAACGACATCACAAACACAAAAAGGGTTGACAATAGGGCTACCGCCTTGGAACGGTCAGTGGCAAAGTAGGCCACTGGGGGTTTAAACCGGTTCTAGGGTGCACCAAACCTCACACTTACCCTACTGTCATCCCATTAAAACAGAACAGTGTAAATAAAGAAATCCCCGCCATGATCTAGTCTCTAACCAACAAGGCAGCATCAATAGGCAATATAAGTAAAACACAAATATGCTCGTGTAAATATAATACAAAAAACAACAACAATAGCCTAGAAAGCCACAATGAAGGTACTCAATTACTTTGCAGAAGCCAGAGCAGTAAGAGAATAAACCATTAAGGGCACGACAAGAAAGATCATGGACAAACATCAAACGCCACCGTCCCAATGGGCTTTAGGTAGGCGTCATCATAGGGTCCACAGCCTGTCTTGTCATCGTACAATTAAAGAGGAAAGCATAGTAGCGAACTGTAAAAGGGTCCACCACCAAGCATGCAGTACGTTGCAAAATGATAGGGTCATAACCTCTTTTGATAAACTTATTAACAAGTTTAACAAAGATAGTATGAAAGTGATCATGACCTAGAATCTTACGAAGTTTATAAATCACATCACCGTAGAATTCAGGTTGTGATAGTCCTTGTCGCAGAAGAGTCCTTAAATTACTTTTATATTTGGAAAGAAGATCAGGGTTACGATAATAACATTTTTCAAAGGTTTTCCGAAGTTTATGGTAACGGTAACCCTGACTGAGTAACTTTTTAGTTATACAAAGATTACGAATATTAAAGTCCTCAACTCGAGTACAATCTCTAGAAAAACGAATAAGTTGAGACACATATACCCCATAAGAAATTGCTCGGGGAACATCCCCATCCAAGTGGGGATAATTAACAATGTCAAAATTAAAATCATCTCTCTTGTCATAGATTTTGCTAATTATTTTACCATTTTCAATCGAGAGATCTAAATCAAGAAAAGAAGCGTTATTATCAGATTTATTAGCTTTGTTAAGCTGAAGTTCTTTAGGATAAATATAATTAACCATAGTTGGAAAGAAAGGGTTGTCAATGTTCAATATGTCATCCAGATACCGAGAGGTATCATTAAAGGCTTCAATAACATCCGCCTGGGTATCTGGTGAAAGACTCAACATGAAATCCCTTTCATAGCAAAATAAGAACAAATCTGCGACAAGTGGTGCACAGTTCGTACCCATAGGGATACCAACAATTTGTCTATAAACGGTGGTTCCATACCTGACGAAAATATTATCTAATAGGAAGATGAGTGCTTCACAAACTTCATAGCAAGTCCACATAGTATAATTGTCAAAACTGCCGTTAGTAAAGACGCTTTTATATTATTACATGCCTACATGTAGGGTTGCATGTTTACAACATGTTCGCATGAATTGAATCTGGATGGAAACAGTTTTGGTAGGCATGAAACCACTAAATCTTTCCCATAAACCCCTAAAATAGGATACTGTGAAAAATGAAGATTTGTATAAAAGGTAAAATATTAAGCCTTATCATTCAAAACTCGACTTGGTAGCGTTCAGCTGGTATCAATTTTGATTTTAGCGGTATTTTTGTCATTATTGAGCTCGTATATGTTTTACCTGAATCTTATATATATAGACATGAACCATCGAATATAATAAATAATCATTGTATATATATTTTTGTGTACTTTTCGTCCTATGCAATATGTATACATGTTTAGAAGATTGTTGAAGGAAGGAATGAAGGAGGGACGGAGGGAGGGAGGGAAGGAGTTTTGATGTTAGCGGTATTTTTGTCATTATTGAGCTCGTATATGTTTTACCTCAATCTTATATATATAGACATGAACCATCGAATATAATAAATAATAATTGTATATATATTTTTGTGTACTTTTCGTCCTATACAATATGTATACATGTTTAGAAGATTTTGAAGGAAGGAATGAAGGAGGGACGGAGGGACGGAGGGAGGGAGGGAACAAACGAACGAACGATGAACGAACGAACGGACGGACGGACGGACGGAAGGAAGGAAGGAAGGAAGGAAGGAAGGAAGGAAGGAAGGAAGGAAGGAAGGAAGGAAGGAAGGAAGGAAGGAAGGAAGGAAGGAAGGAAGGAAGGAAGGAAGGAAGGAAGGAAGGAAGGAAGGAAGGAAGGAAGGAAGGAAGGAAGGAAGGAAGGAAGGAAGGAAGGAAGGAAGGAAGGAAGGAAGGAAGGAAGGAAGGAAGGAAGGAAGGAAGGAAGGAAGGAAGGAAGGAAGGAAGGAAGGAGGGAGGGAGGGAGGGAGGGAGGGAGGGAGGGAGGGAAGGAAGGAAGGGGGGAAGGAAGGGAGGGAGGAGGGAGGGAGGACTGCACCAGCACCAATGCCGCTAGCATCAACTGATACTTTAAATTTAAAATCAAAATGTGGTGATGAAAGACATCAGTACGGCTTTTAATTTGTCAAATGACTGATGGCATTTTACAGTCCAAACAAACTGATTTCTTTTACTCATTAAATTTGTCAAAGGTTCAGCCATGACTGAAAAGTTATGACAGAACTGTCTATAATAACCAGTCATACCAAGAGAACGCATCAATTGCTTTTTCAACTCGGTACAGGAAATTCAGAACTAGACATTTCCTTAGCTTCAATATGTTTAACCTGACCCTGTCCCACTTCATGTCCTAAATTGTGACAATAGCACGACAAAATTCATTTTTGTTGATGTTGACGGTTAATTTGTATCGTCTTATTTGAAGAAACGTCTAATGGTCTGTAAATGGTCTTCCCATGTGTTGTTTTAAATGATCGCATCATCGATGTACGAGTCACTTAGATCTAAACCGGAGATTAACATATTGACGAGACGTTGAAACGTTGCTGGAGGGTTTTTCATTTCAAATGGCATAACTTTATATTGAAACAGTCCATTTGGAGTTACAAATGCTGAAACTTCTTTTGCTTTTTCTGTGAGAGGAACTGGCCAAAATCCATTCAAAAGATCAAAAGATCAAGTTTTGTAACGTTTAGTATTTTACATTTTCAATTTTGTCAATACATAACAGTCATCAATTCGTAGAATTGGAAATGAAGCAGTTTTTATGACACTGTTAACTTGTTTATAGTCAGTACACACTCGGTATGTATTTTGATACAAGAATACATGGTGAACTTCAATGAAATCGTTAAGCATTGAATTTATCTTTTCATTCTATATAATATGGAATCTGTTTTAGTGGAGTAGCATTTCCAACATCGACATCGTGATAAATTGTGTAAGTTGTTGTTGGAACATCAGAAAATAAGTACTCATATTCATGTATTAACTGTTTCAGCTCATGTCTCTGTGGTCGTTCTAGATGTGACCGTTTCTCGTCAAGATTTTTCAAAATTTCACTGTTTTGTAATTTTGCTAAACCAGGATCATTTAATGCCAAACTTTCCATTGTCATTCTGTAATCCGTCACTGGAATTTCCAAGTGGGACCGAGCAAACTACATGAACTAAATGTGAAGACAGGCTATCTCTGTCAATGTCAATATGACAAAGTTGACGTTGATGTTGCTTTCGCCTTCCAGGAGTATTGGTAATATAATTTAAATCACTGATCCTTTTCTCTACTGTATAAGGACCGTATATCTTGTAAAGGCTTTCCGGAAATAGGTAATAAAGCAAGAACCTTATCACCAGGTTTGAAATGTCTTGCTTGCGCAGTCAAATCATACCTTGTTTTCAGTTTTGATTGAGATGATTTGAGATTAGACTGAGATACCTCACAAGCTTTCTACAGTTTATGTCTAAAATAGACCTGTACTGTAGAAGATTCAAAAAGTGTATTCTTCTGAGAGAATATTCTCTTTAAAGGGACACATGGCAATCTTGAGTTTTATTCCAAAATTAAAATGTGCTCCTCTGTTTACTTATGCTGCGCCATTTTGACTTTAAAACTGCTTGCATATAATTAAATAAAACAATGAGATTTGAATGTACTTCATGATTTCACCAAATGTTTAAATTAACTATTGGTGCAATATTATTGAAAGGTAGTAAGATGTAAAAACAATTTGCTTTGAACTATTCTAACAATTATTATTACTGATTGAATAAATGCAAGTTAAGAGAAAAACTAACGGGACGCCGTGAGTTTTTAAAAAAAATCGAGATTGCCGTGTTAAGTAATTTAAGTGGTCCACGAATAGTGTGACCAAAAACTAGTTTAAAAGAGCAGAAGCCAAAAGATTCTTTGACTGACTCCCGAACAGCGAAAAGCAATAAATGGATACCTGCATCCAAGTCTTTGTTAGGGTCAAAACAATATGACCTAATCTGGTTTTTCAGTGTCTGGTGAAGTCTTTCTAGAGCACATTGACTCAGCGGATGATAAGTCGAAGACAAACAGTTGAATGCCTAACTCATGAATGACCTGTTGAAATATTCCAGACATGAAATTTGACCCTTGATCAGACTGGACATATTTTGAAAAACTTGACCAGGGCCTTCACAATAGACTTTGCCTTAACATTCCTTAGTGGAATAGCTTCAGGAAATCTCGTTGATGCACACACAATCTTCAACATATATTGATTACCAGACTTGGTCTGAGGGTCCAACACAGTCCACGATTATTTTACTGAAAGGTTCGTCAAATGCTGGAATAGGTTGAAGATGCGCTTTGGGAATCTTCTGATTGGCTTTTCCTACCATTTGGCATGTGTGATAAGACCTACAGAATTTTGAAACATTCTTTTTGATATTGACATCTAAATGACCAGACAAAGGAGTTTCATGGGCCAAACATCAGCGGGGACATCAGGTAGTCGCCATTTTCTCATCGGGATCCTATTTATAGTAAGATAACAAACTGTGACTTGTGAAGCTTCTTCTTCACTAACGGCCCTATCAAATAAGCTAGAAATCCCAGGATCGCTATGCTGATCACTTATAAGATGTGATCTCGATAGTTTGTCATGATCTTTGTCATTCAAACTAATAGAAATATAATGATCTGGTAAGTGAATGTTATTTTCACCGTGGTCCGTCTGAGATTCATATTGTCTAATATCAAGAGATTTGTTAACCTCTGTATTATAAGACTGATCAATACAAGTATCAGCCAAGTTAATGTCAGAAGAAAGATCATTCTCAATAACTCTTTTAGCTTTAGCTCGAGTAACTGCACAAGCCGGATACAAATCATGTATTTCCTGTTCAACGGGATCAGGGGATTGATCCAAAGAACGTTTGTAAGATACAAATGGATTAACCACGACCATATCTCCAGCTAGGTCAGTGTCGAGTAACAAATTGACACCTTCAAATGGCAAGGAGATCTTATTCCCACAGCCACATGTCTAGTAACCAATCTGATGACAATTAAATATTATGGAGAGGGACAGTCAAATAACAGAAGTCTACCCCTTAATTAAGTACATTAGTACCAGAATAAGTCTTCTCAGAAAAAGGCAGGATATCTGCTAATAATATTGATTCAGAAGTCCTGTGTCTCGCAAAATCTTAATAGGGATAGGCTTGGTCGAATCACCAATTAGTGATATAGAACCTCCGGACATGAAAGGTTCATAAGTCTCCATAACAGAATCAGACGACTGCTTGCCGGTTCGTTTGGTCTCTTCCGGGAAGAGAAGTACCCAGTACAGAATAGGATAGAAGAAGGCAGAGCACTGTTCTAATCAAACGTACATTGGACTAATCAAACACGCATAATTCCAAAAGTAACAGCCGCTCTTGACCGAAAATTGATTTTGTTTGTAGAAGTATTGTTTAATGAGGACTACAATTTTACTATTTATCAATTTTATCTACAGAGGAACTTTTCTTAGAATAGCAGCGTTATATGCAGCAGTGTAAGTGCGAGTTGCAGTTGATTTAAATGGTCGCCGCCATCTTTGCTGCTTTCTTCTCGGAAGCTCTGCCGTCTTAGCCGATTTGCAATAGGAAGAGATGGCAGAGCTTCTAAGAAGAGAAGATGTCCGAAACAAACAACCAGAAGAGTATCTTATCTTTTACGAAGCTCTTCCGCCTTGCCGAACAAACCGGCTACAGTCTGGATTTCTTGATTTCAAAAATTGCATTGTTTCCAACACAAGACTGGTGTTTAAACCTTAAAGAGGTGAAACTAGTAGGTTTTAACCCTTCTTTTTGTTGTTGCTTCCTTTTCCAAGTAAAACACAGAAATGAGGTGACCTTTCTTTTTGCAATAATTACAAGTAATTTGAGATAAGGATTTTTGATCAGTATTCTCATTAAATGCTTGATGTTTAGAAGTACTAGCACTTAATGTACCAGACTGAGATTTAGAAGTACTGCCGTATGAGTGAGAGGGTTTCTTAAATGAAGAATGCTGCTGAGGGCTTGATTTTTTAACAAAAGAAACCTTGTGAGCTAGCAACGCTCCCTGAAACACCTGTCAGTATAACAGCGATACTCAGTCACGTATCGTCGCGATACTCAGTCACGTATCATCGCGATACTCAGTCACGTATCATCGCGATACTCGTCACGCTTCATCGCGGATATACATATTACATTTAAAAAAACGAAATATCTTTTATTTTCGATTAGTTTTAGTCTGCTGTTTTGTATTGTTTAAATCAAGATTGTATTTTATGTTAGAACACAATTTCCATTGTCCCAAAGGTTAGCATATAAACTATAAGTAATAGATAGAGTCTGGTCTCAGCGAGTTGGCTTATTTAAACACCGAGATGGGCGTAGCCCATCGAGTTGTTTAAATAACAAACGAGCTGAGACAGACTCTTTCTTTTTTGTAGTATGGTGTACTTAGTAGCACTGTGAGGGTCATAGTACTCTAAATTCCAATATCCGGTAGCTGTAGTACGTCATAGTCACGCCCCTTTAGTTACCCTAAATTAAACGATTTAATGCTCTGCATTCATCAAAGAAAATGTCACCGACCATGCTACAATCAGTTATATAAGATTTTCTCTACCTCTTTCAGTTAAAACACATTTTGCACGAGGAATTCCATTCCAATATAGAAATTAAAAAAAATACCAAGTGTTGCGTTTTCAAATGTACTGAGTTTACCTTAAACTTCTGTCCGTTTGAAATATGTATAACGATAACATGGGTGTTAGGTAATGGTCTTGAAAATGTTTATACCATATACTCGTACATTATTTTATTATATGCATTATGATTAGTTTCTCTGGAGTAAACATGTTCTTTTGCCAAATATACAAACGAGTCGGCCACAAGTTCTTACAACGTTAGTTACGGCCATTCCCTACATTATACTAATCGATAATGCACACATGTAATACGTGTGTAATTACATTATACTTATCGACAATGCACACAATATGCAAAACGTGTGTAATTACATTATACTTATCGACAATGCACACAATATGTAATACGTGTGTAATTACATTATACTTATCGACAATGCACACAATATGTAATACCTGTGTAATTACACTATACTTATCGACAATGCACACAATGTAATACGTGTGTAATTACATTATACTTATCGACAATGCACACAGTATGTAATACGTGTGTAATTACATTATACTTATCGACAATGCACACAATATGTAATACGTGTGTAATTACATTATACTTATCGACAATGCACACAATATGTAATACGTGTGTAATTACATTATACTTATCGACAATGCACACAATATGTAATACGTGTGTAATTACATTATACTTATCGACAATGCACACAATATGTAATACGTGTGTAATTACATTATACTTATCGACAATGCACACAATATGTAATACGTGTGTAATTACATTATACTTATCGACAATGCACACAATATGTAATACGTGTGTAATTACATTATACTTATCGACAATGCACACAATATGTAATACGTGTGTAATTACATTATACTTATCGACAATGCACATAATATGTAATACGTGTGTAATTACATTATAAATATCGACAATGCACACAATATGTAATACGTGTGTAATTTCTAGTTTGTTAAAGAATATTTTATCATTCTACTGAATATTTCATTTGTAAACATTGGTAAATAAAAACAACAACAAAAAAACACACACTTATATGTAAACAGAAAAACATGAAAATAACATTAAATAAAATAAGATATTTTCATAAAAAACAACAACAACCGAATTTTATGCAATAAAAAATGTCTCTCTGAAAAGCTATTTGGCTATTTTCCCTCAATATCCGTCAGCGTTTTCTAAGCTGTAGTTTAAGTTTATGTCATATTCTTCCTTCTCACATATTATTTTCAAGTCCAAGATCGTAGCCTAGTCCTGTTTTTGTATTTAGTGTATGGCATGTGTGTGCCTGTTGTTTTTTTGTTCACGCTTATTTAACTTCAACCAAACACAAGCTTGACCCAAGTGTACAGACAACTCGCTGAAGTATTATACCTTAATTTTGTTTTAATATTATCATGTATATCATTTACAAATGTAGTGAATTATTTCAGGGACTGTAAAGTTCATGTCCATATACCAAACAAGTAATTATAGAAATCGATAAGGAAATGTAGCATTCAAGGACGACAGTCAACCACAAACACTCACATAAGCAAAGACGACAGTCAACCACAAACACACAGAAACAAGGACGACAGTCAACCACAAACACTCACAGAAACAAAGTCGACAGTCAACCACAAACACACACAGATACAAACAACAACTATACATATGAATAAAGGCAAGATATGACATCACAAACACAAAAGGGTTGACAATATGGCTACCGCCTTGGACGGTCAGTGGCAAAAAGGGCCGCTGGGGGGGTTCAAGCCAGGTTTTAGGATGCACCAAATCTCACTCTTACCCTAATGTCATCCCAATAAACGGGACAGTGTAGATAAAGGTATCCCTCCAGGTTATAATCTTCCAAACAGGGCAGCATTAATAGTAAAGTAAAGTGTTTGTTTATTATAGTGTCACCCCTATTGAAAGGGCCAGTCAATTTTGACTTATGAGACACCTTTGTCTTGAACATCATTACTTCCCAGTTCTTATTCTTTAATGTCAGGCACCAAGCAGGTAGGCAATCGGTAACCGTTATTTAACTAGCTGGCGGCTCACCAACCGGTCTCTCTTCAGTAACAAGCCCGCCTCTGACGGGACTCGAACCTTCGACCTCCGGATAACGAGGAGGATGCCTTAACCACTAGACCTACGTAACTCCGTAATAAGTAAATCGCATAAATGATCATGTAAAAAGCCTAGAAAGCCATACAATAATCATTGATCTGGCAGAAGCCAGAACAACACCGTCATCTATAAACTGTGTATAAACATAGTGCTTTTAGTGATAGGTCAACGTCTTTTCATCCCATATTCTCATATAACAAAAGCATAGTTCTTTTCTAAACGTGAACCATTAGTCATTTCCTCGGTTTGTACATAGTGCTTTGTTTCTAGGCTGAACATCTTATTTTCCAAAACCACCTGACAGTGTATCATATTTAGCATCTCACTTGTTGATATCATTGGGTTAGTTCTACTGTCTAAGGCTTCCTTGCACACTACTAGCATTATTTCTTGGGGACTGAGGGGTAAAAACAAGATAGAGTTTCCTGGTATTGGGTCTGAGATCACTATTTAAGAAATATGTTGTATCACGTATATAGCTAGGGGAGTTTATAACAAAATCAATTAGCTAAAAATCCGCCACCTGTACCAATTTCTCTGTTGGAGAATGTATGTCATTCACTATCATCGGTCTCATAGGTGCCCTAATTTATGAAATTTATTGTATCCTTTCAACTTGCTTGTTTTGTGGTAATTTGGTAAAAGGTAGAACTTCGTGACTTTTGTTATGGCACCTTCCCTACTCAGTATACATCTGTGTTTATCAGTTTATTTACTTCTTTAGTTAAAGAGACTGCCACTCTGTTGTATCTCCTTCAGTGCCTCTGTAAAAATTAACATTCATCTCATTTCTAGGCTTTCCATATATTTCTCTTGTTCTAGCACTATTATATCCAGAGCTCTTATCCTCTGGGTGGATACAAAGTTCTTTCTGTGTAAAAGGGACTTAGATGCCTCTTCTTCTTCCTGGGAAATGTTTAGTTTACTAAAACTTCTTCAAATTACTCACAATAACATTCTTCATGTAACCGTTTATCCACATATCTCTGCATTTACCTGGTCACGGTGACACATCGTACACCGCATATAGCTGCTAAAGTGATCAGAAATTTGACATGTTATATTTCTATATTCCTGTATTTCTATATGCCCGTGTTATTGTGTAGTGCTCGTACAAGACAACGATGGGAGCAAAAAGCTGAATGTTGCTGAAGTAAGCTGCAATATATGAAAAGTGTCATATATTTCGTAATTGTTTTAACTAATCAAAACAAAGTGTCCTGATCACGTACGAACGATGCATGTTGGTGGCAATAGTTTGTTATTGTTCCGCTTTTATGTATTTTATCAAAATTTTGTTTCGACAAACTTTTAATTGTCATATCAACTTTATCTGTGTGAAAAATGGGCATGTGTATTTCTGAAACTTCTTAGATAATTGACGATATATGTTGCGATGCACTGTATGGGGGATTGCTTTTTCATCGTAAATCAGTGTACGGGGGATTGATTTTTAGTGTACTGGGGATAGAGATGCATAATCGACTGTGACATTGCTTTTTGTCCGCACGGCGCTTTTTGTCTGCAGCGCCTTTTGTCACAAATTTTGAAAAAGTGACGCTTTTTGTCAGAGTGGCGCTTTTTGTCTGAGGAAAAATGGAAAAAAAATGAAGCTTTTTGTCCGCGCTGTGTTTTTTGTCCGCACACAATCTGAAAGAGTGACCCTTTTTGTACGCGCGGCGCTTTTTGTCCGCACACAATCTGAACAAGTGGCGCTTTTCGTACGCGCGGCGCTTTTTGTCCGCACAAAATCTAAAAAAAGTGATGCTTTTTGTCCTCACAAAATCTGAAAAAGTGATTATTTTTGTCCGCACAGTGCTTTTTGTCTGCACCTATGACCAATGCTTTTCATCTGCAGAAAAATAAAAAATGCTAATCTTTATGCTCGTCGAAAATTTGAAGATATAATATTTTGTCCGCTGTTAAAATCTTTTCAGTAATGTTCAATATTAATAAATGACATGTTCTATATTATATAAAAGAAATTGTTAATTATCATATGACGTCGCTTGTTTATCACGCCCGGAAATCTCACCGCCTGTACTGCCTCGACAGTAACAAGAGTTTAAAGCGGAGGATTTCCAGTTATTTATTTGTGCGGTAAGAATATGTCCAAATTGATGTAGTTTAATCGAACTGAGATTTTACCGTGCATCAACAAAAAACAAGATTATATGGAGCCAAACATTCAAGGCCAAATCTGGTTCTAGAACCTTATCACCTGCAGAACTGCAGAATTGCTGCACATTTTATTGTAAACACTCCATTGTCGATGGAGCCGTGGTCATTGTTTTCCGCCTCCGCTCAAGTAACACATAAAACAATAAAGGGATGATGGACCTTTAATGAACCGCATGATGAACTGACATAATGAAAATGAATTAGGGGGCATTTCACCCCCCCCCCCACCCCCCTCCTCTGTCTGGACAAGCAATGACCCCGAATTGATGTAGGTAGTCCAGATTGGAAACAATCAAATCTATATCTAAGCCGTTTTACAAAAAATCAAGAAATGTATTGTGCCAGCTTGTAGACAAAATGGACCATTTCCAGAATTTGGGCATCGACGAGCTACGCATGTGTGAGAAATCCTTGGTGCCATACGTATGCAATATGTGTGGTAAAAGTCTCGCAGAAAACACGGAGATATTCATTCTGTATATTCAGGCCTTTATATTTATTTTGTGAATTTCCCAAAGATTGAAATAGACATTTGACGTACATTTGTGAACAACTGACCATGCACGCGTGTTATTAAATAAGTACAAACGTTTATTTGTTTAATACACATAAACAAACAAATTAATATGCAGGATTGTGTTGTCTGTGGAAAATAATATGTAAGTATATATATATATATATATGTAGAAACTTACATTAAAATGTTTAAATGTTCAGTTCTGCTTATTATGTTAAGTCTCATTTCTAGCAGAAACTAGTACTACGGGTTTGAGGCGCTTGTTTCAGCCAAAGGTCTTTTGGACTTTTCAGACAAAAAACATCTCGTACCTAAATAAGTTGTATATCAGTGAAACAGACATTTTTAGTGGTAAATAAAAAAACCTTACATTTTAAAATCGGTTGAGAAATAAAAATTGCATGTGCGAAAGCTGTTTTTGTTGGGTCATTTTCAATGCAAAATTCTGCTGCATGAAACATTTGAAAAAATATTTTGTTTAGAATTTTTATCCAAAAATAGTTTTAAATTGTTGGATATAAGTAAATTAAGACACCTACCTTGAACGTTTTATAGCAAAATATGAAGGATTGACATTTCTTAATTTTCTGCTGTCCCACCAGCAAGGATTTTACATAGGAAATCATTTGGCTCTAAAATATTTATTTCTCAACCGATTTTCAAAAGTAAAGTAGTTTTATTTAACACTAAAACTGCCAGTGCTAATGATATATAACTGATGTACGTATTATTTAAATTGCTTAAGTTAATGCAGAATAACCTTTGGCTGAAACAAGCGCCCCAAACACTAGGGCTTTAAGGGATACTTCATACAATCACACAGTCCAGTACGTTTAACCTGATTGTTCATGATCGGTGTTTCCACTGTTGTTTTGTGACGGGGCAACTGTTATACACAAAACTCCCCAAAACAGAAGTGCAGGCCTAGCGAAACACATTTACATGCATATATATGAAATCATTTTTGTTCCGAAATACAAACAAGAAAACTAACATGAACATAAATAGTTTTGAGAGTGTATCGGGTAACTGTCCATTGCTCACATTGTCCGCATTTCAAAATATCACACACAAGTTTTGTGATCATATTGAATCGGAAAAAAAGATGAAAGCATATCAAAAACACAAGAGGCACATAAGCATAAATGCCATTAAGTCTACATTTTTTCATAAAGCTGCTGTCATGTTTTTCCTATTATTCAATAAATATTCATATTTATAAATATTTCATATATGACGAGTTAGAACTATTATGTCACAGCTCTCAAAATGGCGACTTTTATCCGTTTCAACAGAACCTTCAAATTATCATATCGTCTTTGTCATCCCAATTTCATAATGCTTTCACCCTTTTCCATTTTTTCAGAACTCTCAGAAATAAGGATAGTATGTCTGTGTTATTATATTCCCTTTAACTTACAGACGTTACGGACAACGTTATATTTATTTGTGAAATCGGGGGTAAAACAACAGTTATAAACATGTATAAAGATGAATAAAGGGCAAGATATGAAAGCACAAACATATAAGAGTTGAAAATTGGGCTTCTGCCTTGGAATGGTCAGTTACAAAAAGGGCCTCTGGGGGTTTTCAACCAGGTTCTAGGGTGCACCAAAACTCAAAAATTGACCAAGCGGTTTCTGAAAAGAAGTTGTTTAACCAAAGGTTAATGACGGATGACGGACGACAGACGAAGAGTGATCTCAAAAGCTGAGCTGATCCTTCGGCTTAGGTGAGCTATGAAAAATAACGTGTCATCTGGTTAAGAGTGTTAAAGTTTAAATATAAAATGAAGATGCTAGAGTGTTCACAAGGCAGAATATGGATTCGTTTCAATAAGTCAAGTACCATACCTCTGGTATGAATAATATGATCTACTTGTCCGAGCATTCATTGATGGAAAGACACTTGTTAAGATCAAATTGACTAGAAAGGTGTTCCACGAAACACCTGTGTCACCTCTTACGTCCGTATTTCAGACAGGACAAGCTAACTAATAAAGTTTGAAAACAGAGGCGCAATCCTTCATGAATTACAAAGCAGATTTGTTTAAAGCATTAAGGTTTATGAAAAGGGGCATACATATGTATTGGATAAGGACGAACTGTATACATTTTCAGGACCATAGATGAATATTTGGCCAACTTATAAGCCAGGTTAGGTTGCAGGTTAATTGTTTATGAAAAGGAGCATAACTCTGTCAAATGAAATTCAGAGTTATTGGACGTATAACGACATTCCTGTGATTAAGATGAAAATGTGTGTGAAGTTGCATCATGAACATAGGTCACACTTTTCATGTTATGGCCAGATATCAGCTTGGTTAAGTTGCGGATTAAAGTTTTATGAAAAGGGGCATAACTCTGCTGAAATGAAAGTAAGAGTTACTGATCATCGGTAACAGCATTCCTTGGTTTAAGATAAAGATGAAGATGTGTGCGAAGTTTCATGAAGCTCAAATGTTTTTTATTATTGTTAGCTGAAAAAAAAATTGCGGAAACTGCCATGACATGAAACATGAAACATATTTGTATAAAATTATTTGTCAGATCGTGTATTATATGGCATTATATAAACATTTTCATTTTTGTTGAAGAAATTTAGCACAATTACCGTTTTCTAATCTGCTCTGGTGATGATGGATACTGTGTTCATGCGCTACTATTGGTAACTTGTACCACAAAATATTGATAACAACCAATTAACGCTCAATTTCCCGGTGACTGTATGATATTTGGAAGTCAAAAACACAGAACCAGCTGGTCAATAAAAACAACTTTAAAATAAGTGATTTTGCCCGAAGGTTGTCATTTTGCAGGTAATGTCAACTGTAAAGCCGGTAAGACGGTAATGCAGGAGAAAAGCCGGCAATCTCTGGCGCATAGCCTTAGAAATGGCTGGCCTGTATTTTGATTGATATAAGTGTTTTATCATGAATTGAAACATTTTTATAATTTAAGATATTTCTAGAAAAATCCTGATGTACCCCCTTTACATGTATTAATACGCCGATAAATACATTATAGTACATAGTATGAACTGAGAATTCACTCATTTAAAACACACGAACAACAAGAATTATTCACAAAAGCACGAATTTAATACATCTTATAAAAGAGAGAAACTGACGGGATGCCGCGAATTTAAATAAAGAAAATCAAGAGTGCCGTGTTTCCAACCTGAAATATGATATTTCGAAATGTGCAAATATTGTCGTCATTGAGAGATAATCATGTAATTAAATAACGTTGTTTCTGAGAAAACCAGATAGTTTTCGTCTGCTCCTATAATTATTTTGTCCAGTGCACATTGTAATAACTCACATCATACAAATAACATGTACTGAAAAGGAAAGTAATTTCCGCTTGTTATAAGTTGCCTCTTTAATTATATATAAGTTGCCTCTTTAATTATAGATTAAATCTGTATTCGTCGTAAATCATAGACGAAAATGTTATGTCGCCTAATAAAATAATACAATAAAGTACGCATAATTAAAATTTACGATTGTACCATGTATTACTTTTTTTTTGGTAAAAAAGGGTGGGGTACGGTCCATATATGTTTGCTTTTTAATGTAAAAAGACGAATGAGGATTACAATTGTTTTAGTATGTTTTGAAAGATATGTATATATGGAATCAAAAAGTAATCTTTATTTTTTTCAATATATGTAAGGTTATGAAAACAATTGTGAAAATGTTCAGTGACTCTATTTTTCCTCTTTTTTAGTGAAATTTTGTATTTAGAAATATATGCCTTCTTCAAAGAAGTCTAGAGGAAAGAAAATGTGATGACCTACCATTTTTTTGATAATTTTGTATATAAATGATACCAAAGAAGCTTCAAGTATCAATTTAAGTATCAACTTAATACTAATCTCAGCACTACGTCCTTTCCAAGCCAACCACCTTAAAATATCAAACTATGTAATTGAGGATATTGCGCTCATTTTCATTTTCACTTTAAAAAAGGATCGCGATTCACATGCACGTGTTCTGGGATGAAAACTCAAATAAAGGTTCCTGATTTCAGCTAATCAAGATAATGCGAAGGATGCAACTGTCAGATTAACAAGAGCTGTCGGAGAACAGCGCAGCTCGACTATTAGATTTTTCAGAGAATAATAAATTATATAGCCAGTATAAAACATCATAAAACAAGGCTAAAACAATATGGGGGTGAGGTTGGTGGGCGGGGCGGGTATAGAAACTTGGGCCGATATACAATTATTGTTAGAATCGCATACAAATGATAGCACAATTTGGGGCAGGGTGTGAAATTTTATTTATTTCTATCAGATTTAATCCAAAATTGCTGTCATTTTAAAGAAATTCGTGGTCAAAAGACAACTCGGGGAAGGAGCGGTTGAGAATCTAGCATTTTTTTTATTGTGGCCTCATTTCATTTTCTTTTTTTCATCTGTGTATCTGAATATCACAGTTTAAGACTAATAACATAGAAATATGTACTTTTTGTTTTTAAATGGGCACCCTCCCCCACCACCAACCCAACCCAATCCAAATAATAAGATTGTGAGCTACCAATTCCTCTTTGTAATTTGTTTAATAAATCTCTAGCTGATGGAAAAGTCCCGAATATTTGGAAGGAAGCTTTTGTGTGTGCCGCTTTCAAGAACGGTGACCCATCATCTGTTAATAACTACCGTCCTATCTCTCTTTTAAGTAACATTAACAAAGTTTTGGAAAGATTAGTCTTTAAACATGTATTTAATTTTCTTCGCGTCAATAGTTTTCTAACGGCCCTGCAGTCTGGCTTCATGTCGGGCGATTCGACCGTAAATCAACTTACTTATCTTTATAATACTTTCTGTCAAGCACTGGATGTAGGTAAAGAAGTAAGAGTTATCTTCTTTGATATAAGCAAAGCTTTGGATCGCGTATGGCACAAAGCTCTTTTAGCGAAACTTCAATCTGCTGGTATGTCGGATGCACTTATAAACTGGTTTTCAAATTATCTAGAAAATAGACGCCAAAGCGTTATAGTTCCTGGTGCTAAATCAGAGTGGATTTCTATAAACGCAGGGGTACCACAAGGCTCTATCTTAGGGCCTCTTCTATTTGTAATATATATCAATGACATTGTTACGGATATAGATTCCAACATTCGTCTGTTCGCTGATGACACAAGTCTATATATTATTGTTGACCATGTAAATACCGCAGCCGATATCCTAAATTCCGATATAGTAAAAATAACTGACTGGCCGAATAAATGGCTTGTCACTTTTAACCCTACAAAGACCGAATCATTATTGATATCTCGTAAAAGAAACAAACCCATACATCCACCTTTAAATATGCTTAATCATCAAATACCAGAAGTTACAACTCATAAACATCTGGGCGTGAAGCTTTCAAACGACTGCAGTTGGCATTCCCACATAGAAATAATATATATTAGTTTTATAAGGCCCCTGTTAGAATATGCGGATGTTATCTGGGATAACTGCACACTTTATGAAAAACTGGAACTAGATAAAATCCAAAATGAAGCAGCTAGAATTGTAACAGGAGCTACCAAACTTGTATCCTTAAATAATTTGCACACGGAAGTAGGCTGGGAAACGCTTGACGCTCGAAGGCGTAAACATAAGCTTGTTCTTTTTTATAAAATGAATCATAACTTGCACCACCGTATCTTACTACATAAGTTCCTCCTCTAGTAGGAGAAGAGTCTCGATACAGCTTACGAAATGCAAATAATCGTCAAACAATTCATTCTCGAACACAAAATTACTCCGATTCATTTATACCTTCTGTTGTTCGTGAATGGAATTTACTCCCGCAGGACGACAGATCCTTAGAATCTGTCTACTCTTTCAAACGATATCTTACCCATGAAACACGTCCCCCGAAGTATTACTACACAGGTGACAGGAAAGCACAAATCCTACACACACGTCTCAGAACAAACTGTAGTTCATTAAACCATCACTTGTTTATCAAATATATAACTGACTCTCCTCTGTGTCACTGTGGTAGTATCGAGAACACTGAACATTTCTTCTTCATGTGTCCAACTTATCACATTATTCGCTTAGAACTTATCAACTCTCTTTCAAATATATGTACTATCTCAACTTATATTCTCCTATGTGTTGACCCCAATCTCAGTTACGAAACAAATGAAGTGATCTTCGAAAATGTGCAAAATGTTATATTAAAAAGCAAACGATTTTAAACTGACATAACTTATCAACATCAGTAAATGAATAAGTTAGATGCTGCTAGTACAGATGGTTTGCCACTACCCAATGTCGCCGCCCAGATTTCCCTTACACTTTTTTTTTTATATAGTATTAGTATTATTCAATATATATATTTGTTTTTATCTTTTGTGTGTGCGTTTTTCTTAGCTTTCAAACGTACTTTTCTTTCTAAATCTTGATAACATTTTCCATTGTATAATAAATATTTTGTTTCTATTTTCTCTTCTTGAGTAATCTATAACAAGTCTGCCATTCTAGTGTTACATATAAACATGGTAAGGAAAGGAACTTAATAAGCATTACGCTTCCGTTCCAATCCTTTAGTTGTTGTTATTGTATATATGCTTAACATGTAAATACAATGAATAAAATGTTTAAACTAAATAATAAGATGACGATTGATAAGACCCATCTCCCACCACCAACCAAACCCCTAAACAAAACTAACAACAAAGGAATATTTACATTGTCCGATTCTCCTGCCGCCATCATTGATATAGGTGTAGATTTGATAAAACAAAAAACAACAGACATTACCCAAAACAAAACATTCGGGTGTTGGTGATGAGGGGTGGGGTATGGTTGGAGCGAGGGGTTGAGGGGTGGGGGTAGGATGTGGGGGGCAAGGGGGTGGTTTGGGGCGAAACAAATTGATCAATTGATAAAACAAAACAACATGATGGGGTAGGGTGGGTGGATGGTTGGGGGATGGGGTGGTGGGGAGGGGTTGGGGGGGATCGGGTTGGGGCGCAACTTAGCTATAGGTGTAGAATTGACAATCAAAACAACTCAGAAATATGTAAACGAAATCGGATTTCAGGTGGGAGATTTGGTGGGGTGGGGGTGAAGATCGGATGGAAAATGGGGGGAAAATCGGAGTTTCCGTGGAGATATATTTAAGCAAATAATAAGCATAAGATAAATAAAAAACAAAATTAAGAAATCGGTGGTGGGGTGGGGGTTGGGGTGGGGTGGGGGCAACATAGCTATCTGTGTAAGAATTTCCCAAAACAACACAGAATTATGTTAAAAAATCAGGTTTCGGGTTGGGAGATGTGGAGTAGAGGGAGGGGAAGAGGGAGCCCAATGCCCCAATATGGGTGAAGTATGAATAAAATGAAATATGTAAAGGTGTGGACAGGATGGAAGGCGTAACATAGCCATTTGTGTAAGAAACAAAACAACGCAGAAATATGTTAAAAAATCAGGTTTCGGGTTGTGGGGTGCGGGGAAGGAGGGGGTGTGAAGGAGCCCATGCCTCAATATGGGTGAAGTATGAATAAAATGAAATATGTTAAAAAAACTAATCTTAAAAACCGTGTTTCGAGAGGGGGAGGGGTGGAGGTGAGGGGGGTGGGGACGCGCATCACAGCTATATGTGTGAGAATTGACCGAAACAACACAGAAATATGTAAACAAAAAAAATGTTTCAGGTTGGGGATTGGTGGGGGAGAGAGTAGAAGGAGGCTGCACATGCCCCAATATGGGTGAAGTATGAATAAGATGAATAATGCTATAAGAAATCCCAAACCAAAATTTGGGTGACATAAGAAAAATATGTTTAAGAGATATAGATATATACAACAGCTTACACGCAAACCTTGATCTGTCTTTATTGCACATTTTATGGGCCATCACAATTTTGGTTCCATGGGAGCCCAGAATTTGTAGAAGATATAATTACTTATGCAACCCTTTACAACATACTATAAGGAAACCAATTTCCAAATGTAGTTGAGTTAGGACAAGAAATGTAAGAGATATATACCTGTAAAAACAGCGTACACGCAAAATTTGATTCGAAATTAGACATATTTTAAGGACTATACAAAAATGGGTTCCATGGAAGCCCAGGTGTTAAAGGAACTAAACTTACTTAAACAGCCCTTAAGATAATGCTATAAGGAAGCTCATGGACAAACACAGCTTACACGCAATATTGATGTGAAATCATAATTTGGGTTCCATGGGAGGCCATGGGTTACAAGAACAAAAATTACTCATGCAGCCCTTAAGATAATGCTATAAGGAAGCCCATGGTCAAATTTGAAATTTGGTTGTGCTAGGATAAGAAATGTAAGAGACAAAGTCTTGTAAACACAGCTTACACGCAAACCTTGATGTGGGACGCCGATGTCAACGCCGACGCCAACGCCGACTCCGGGGCGAGTACATAAGCTCTCTTATTCTTCGAATAGTCGAGCTAATAATGATATCGCCACATACAAAATGTACATAAGTACTATCTATTAACAGTGTTAACATTGATAACAGACAAACAGAAAAGCCTAAGGTTTTATTATTTTCTGTTCTGTAGTTTTCGCTTTTTAACAATTCTAACACACCCATACCAACGTCTAATTTGTAATTATCTCCAATAAGTACATGCGCATGACCTGGGACAGATTGATTGATTTGTACAATGATGTAGGCCTATAGCATTTCTAAAAAAACGCTGGGATTTTGTTAAATACCTTGAATTAGTGCAGCGTTCGATGTTCCTAATTATAAAATATATGCCAACCAAACTTATTTTGACATCATGTTTTATTACCATCACAAACCACACTACAAACATAACCACAAATGCTTTTTCATTTTTTTTCCGTTATGTATTTGTGGAACTTTTTAATTGTTTACTAGTGAACGTATTTCATAAAAACAAACTTATACAAGGTTAACCTGCTAGGTACAAGTCATGTTTATTATATAATGATGAAGATAGTGTTTTATATAACCTCTCATGAATAATACTGCACATTAATGAAAACGTTCAACCAGCGGACAAAACGCGTTACATTTCCATATTTTCTGCAGACAAAAAGCGCTACACGGACATAAAGCGTCAGTTTTTCAGATTTTGCGCGGACAAAAAGCGCCTCACGGACAAATAGCGTCACTTTTTCAGATTTTGTGTAGACAAAAGGCGCCTCGCGGTCAAAAAGCGTCACTTTTTTAAATTGTGTGCGGACAAAGAGCGCCATGCGGACAAAAGGCCTCATTTACTTTATTTTTTCTGCAGACAAAAAGCGCCGTGCGGACAAAAAGCGTCACTTTTTCAAACTGTCTGCGTACAAAAAACGCTGCAGACAAAAAGTGTCGTGCGGACAATAAGCACTGTCACAGTCGAACAAAGCTCTTGTAAGCACTTGACGACACATGTCAGTCACATGCTAATCCATTGTTCAGTTGAAATATATTCACCATTTGCATGATATATTTATGTACCACGGAAAAGCGAGCAATTTTATAGGTTGTTAGACTGAGTTAGGCAGGGCCGTTGAATAAGTTTATATGTGCGTTAATGCCTTTAAAAGTATAGATATTTTAAAATCAATCTCTCTAAATGGCAAAATTGTTTAAAGGTTCTTTTGTGTAGATATGAAAATTGCGTCTGTTGCCATGTGGGTGATGGAATGAACGTGCGAAATGATGGTTTGGGCAGAATGTTGGGTTATAAAGTGCATTGTTTCCAGTCGTGGCCGGGAATGTTGAAAGTTGCTTGATTGGAACAGACGTTTGGAAAGGGTGAAATTCACAGGCAATATGTGGTCAGTATATCTATTTTATGACATTTTATTGTACATTTGTATTCAATGGGCGTCGCCATTTGTTTCGTGATATTGTTACATCCGTTCACTTATATATGTTTCTCAAGCAATAACATGATATAACTAGCATATGAAGTTAACTTTATTAGATACAATTGTTGTAATCGATCATTAATTGTAATACACGATTAAATTGATAACGTTGTATATTATGTGCAATGGTTAACGATGAGAGGATATACATGTATATATGCCGATGCATATAACTCATTAATTGTAATAAAAGATTAAATTGATAACGTTGTATATTAGGTGCATTGGTTAACGGTGATTTACGGTGAGATGATATACCTGTAAATATGCCGATGCGTATCAATGGCGTTGCAGAATACGTATACATTACTACACGTCATAATTAGAGAGTGGCTCATATATATTTATTAGATAGTTATTTGTTTGTGTAACGATGATTGTATAAGATTGTTGTGTTAATGAACCGATGTCTAAAAATATGTATTATTACAGCTTAAGCCTCCCAGAGTGGAGCTAAGCCTTTGGGTGTGTAGGTCCTCAAGGTGATTCATCGCATAACGTACTGAGCGGGTGGAGACTGTCCCCGTACCTGGACAACATGGTCAGGTTCCCGGGACACGTGGTTATAGAAGGCCTTCGGATCATCAACATTGTTGTAACTTCAACAACACGTTCGTGTCATATATATAGACAGTCAACATATTCAGTATGTGATACAGTAACTATACATTCATGAGAACAGACTTTTTCATATTTCATCTGTGTACTCGCTTTTTTTTCTGGATAATTATATATATATTTAACATACTTTATAAGTTATGTAAATGCAGTCACCGACATTGATTCTTTCCTGAGTTAGTTCCAACCACTAGGGTCATCTTGCGACACCAGGTTCTACGGTGCACCATACCTCCTATTACCCAACTGTCATCCCAGTAAAACGGGACAGTGTAAATAAAGATAACCCCTCCAGGTTACATTCTCTAACAAACAATATAGCAATAATGCGATATATAAGTATAACACTTAAATGATCATAGATATATGAATATAAAAAAAGCATAGAAAGACACAAAGCAAGTACTCAATGGCTTGGCAGAAGCCAACGCAACAAAATAACAAACCATAAGGGTATGACAAGACCAGACTTAAGACGAGCATCTGATGCTACAGTCCTTTGAGGATTTAGGTAGACGTCATCACAGGGTCCACAATATGTCCTGTCATCGCACAATCAAAGAGGAAAGCATAGTGGCGAACTGTAAATTGGTCAACCACTAAACATGCATACGTTGCAAAACTATAGGGTCATAACCTCTTTTGATAAACTTTTTAACAAGTTTAATAAAGATTGTATGAAAATGATTATGACCACAGATCTTACGAAGTTTGTAAATCACATCACCTGAGAAGTCAGGTTGTGATAGTCCTTGTCCCAGAAGAGTTCTTAGATTACTTTTATATTTAAAAAGTATAATAGGGTAACGCTAATAAAATTAAATAATAATAATTAAATAAATAATTTTACAAACGTTTTTCGAAGTCTATGGTAACGGTAGCCCAGACAGAAAGCTTCTTAGTTATACACAGATTACAAATAAACATTCATCTGTGTTGTAAATAGCCAAATACAACGCAAATTATACAACAACACGTGTGGCTAACGGTGTTACGGGTAAAATGTAACAAGAAATGAATCAAAACTAGCAAAAACTATTTGTAAAATATATCAACACATTTATTCAAATACTACAATGAAAAATATTCACTTACAGAAAAAACATAAAATGCATCCATTATTTCTTTAAAATCTGATATAAGAATAAGATCTAAATAGTATTGGCAAGTGTCACTGTAATCTAAATGGTCAAGTGTACCTTTAATCAAAATTGTGAAGTGTCCCTTTAATCGAATTTTACTTCAAGTGTTTTCTGTGTTTGTTTTTTATTCACAATAGTCCAAGTAATCCAATGTCACTTAAGTATAGATGAGCACAATCATTTTTATCCTCTCAGTATATATATTTTTAATTCAATCATCCAATATTTTCACTTTCTACTGAGCTCAACATTTAATTTTCAATCCAAATACTGTACCAGATGCTGAACAAATAACCCCAAAATGCTATATTTTTACTGTCATAGAACGTCATAGAACATCATAGAAGTTGTTAAGATAAACAAATTATTTAAATAACTTTGAATGACAGTTCATATGATGTATCGCATCATAAACACAAAAACATCATGTGATGTTAAATGTAAACATCATTATTTTATTTACTGATCAAGAAACTTTTGTATGTTTCTGATTGTAAATGAATGGCCTTGGATTAAGAATACTCATAGGTAACACTATCCCACTTAAGGGACCAGGCAATATTTTTCGAGGTAGGGACCGGTGCAAATAAAAAATGTTATATAAAAAAACTGTACGTCCCATGGTAAAAAAAGTTATCGTCCCATGGTAAAAAAAAGTACCTGTCCCATGACATTTTGCACCGGTCCCAACCCCCTGAGAAAGATTGCCTTGTCCTTAAAGAAATTATTCGTGCAAAAACCAATAAAGCATACTCTTTTGAACAATATCTAATAAGCAATATAATAATGTAATACTGTTTCAGTTTTAGAAGATATGTGAAAGCATCACATACTGTTTTTAAATTAACAATAGTCTGAATATATATTGTATTACAAAAACTTTACGTTTAACTATACAAACGAAAACATTAATGTACAATTGTTCCATTGTGTTTTTCTCCGATATTTTCTCCGTAATCTTGATGCACATACCATACATATGCGCATAAGGCTTAAAAGTAAAAAGCGTTTGTTTTCGCTAAACTGACCGACCCTATAATCTAGCCGCCGCCCCTAACTTTTTTTATTGCAAAAAAAAAAGAATAAAAAAATAATGAAAAAAAAAAGAAGAAAATTTAAAAAAAAAAAAAAAGAATAAAAAATATTAAAAAAAGTTGAACCCATGAACCAAAGTTTCTTATGGAGATAAAAATAAAAAATAAAATTCCTCCAGTGAGATTTGAACCCACGACCCCTTGGGTTTCCAGTGTACAGAAAAAGGGTCATAACCATGTATTATCTAGGTGTTAATACCTTCCCCAGAATGTTTTATCATATTAAAAGTGTTTTTCCATTAACAAAAATAAGGTCATTAACAATAAAATAAAAAAACGTTTTGCCTACCTACCTACATACCCTATATTTTTTGATGCCGTTAGCGGAAACAAATGTTGTTTTTTTTGCCTAAACCTCTGCCTCTGTAGCCCATGACTTCTGCCTTCCATCAGAAAATGATTGATGTATCAAGTGATTCTCTTTTTATCCATCTATGAAACAAGCAAATATAGGTTTATACTTACTGATGAAAGTTATTTCTGTGTGTTTGTCTTCAGTTTTATGAAAGTCATCTATGCTATAGAGAATATTATGTCATTGCCTTTTACTATCAAGTTTATTAGGCGAGGCTTAGAAAACGAAAAATGGCGAGGGAGCCATTCTTCGTTTTCGTGCCGAGCCTAATAAAGTTGATAGTAAAAGGCACTGACATAATACTCTATTTATCATGTAGATTATCCACATTTTCTGTATGAATTACTATTATTACCCATTTCTCAGAATGTTACGCTTATCGAGCATGCCGCCATGTTGTTGTTTTTTGTTTGTTTTATGACGTCATGCAAAGTTATGTGCATGACGTCAGATAACGTTACGTACAATAAACGCCGAGGGATTCCGCATTGATTTGCTTTATTGCAAACTCATCGCAGTGGTTACTTCCCCTTTCCGTTACAGTAATCTCTGCCACCACACACATTTACAGCTAAAATCCAGCTAAGTTTAATTTTTTGGTTAAATATTTTTAGGCCAATATTTCAACTTGCTTTGTTCATAATATAGGAAAATAGTGTGAAAAACGATATCTGGGTACAACAATAATTTACTTATATATAACAAAAACAATTTTAGCGAACATGCACACCGGTTACTAAGCACAATACTTGCAAACACACATGTATACCGTTGAGAACATTACAGAAGCTGTGCGTAAATTTAATAAAGAGACTACACCGAAGCCAAAATCAGGTTGAATGTTTCAACATCTTCTCGAAGGTGATGATCGATGTTATTGTCAATTGTCTGTTGGTTAGGCCTACGGCAAGAGTTTGCTGTACCAAGCATTACCGCCATTTTTTGTAATCACATGGCCTCAGCTATCGTCACGTGATTGGTGTGGTGGCAGGGATAAGTGGCTACAATATCCCTGCGCGCAGGTTGGCTTTAGTGGTCAGTGCCTAATAAACCAAAATGTATTATATCACCACTTTATTAGGCAGAAAAGTGCATATCTGCATGATAAAACAGTTTCCATCTTCTTTCAATTGAAATTCCACAAATTCATCTATCTTTACCTGTGAATTTTTTATCCGTTTCTTAAAGGCTCTACACTAGGCTACGTCACTCCTCAAATTCGTGTCTGTCTGCTTCTTCCAAAACATTGACACCTACTTTCGATTTCTTACGTAGTATTTCATCGTATAGAGAATCGATATTGCGATCACGTGCATATCCTGTCCATCAGTTTCATTAAAACGTCAATATTTCCCGCTCACACTTATTCTTAAGTCCTCGTCCATATCCACTTCACCATCCGAACCGTATCTGAACTCATCTGGTATTACAGAACACCTGATGCATCTATTCACAAAATCACCATCAGAACCGTATATGAACTCATCTGGTATTACAGAACACCTGATGCATCTATTCACAAAATCACCATCCGAACCGTATCTGAACTCATCTGGTATTACAGAACACCTGACGCATCTATTCACAAAATCACCATCCGAACCGTATCTGAACTCATCTGGTATTAAAGAACACCTGATGCATCTATTCACAAAATCACCATCCGAACCGTATCTGAACTCATCTGGTATTACAGAACACCTGATGCATCTATTCACAAAATCACCATCCGAACTGTATCTGAACTCATCTGGCATTAAAGAACACCTGATGCATCTATTCACAAAATCACCATCAGAACCGTACCTGAACTCATCTGGTATTACAGAACACCTGATGCATCTATTAACAAAATCACAATCCGAACCGTATCTGACCTCATCTGGTATTACAGAACACCTGATGCATCTATTCACAAAAACACCATCCGACCCGTATCTGAACTCATCTGGTATTACAGAACACCTGATGCATCTATTCACCAAATCACCATCAGAACCGTATATGAACTCATCTGGTATGAGAGAACACCTGATGAATCTATTCACAAAATCACCATCCGAACCGTATCTGAACTCATCTGGTATTACAGAACACCTGATGCATCTATTCACAAAATCACCATCCGAACCGTATATGAACTCATCTGGTATTACAGAACACCTGATGCATCTATTCACAAAATCACCATCAGAACCGTATCTGAACTCATTTGGTATTAGAGAACACCTGATGAATCTATTCACCAAATCACCATCAGAACCGTATATGAACTCATCTGGTATTACAGAACACCTGATGCATCTATTCACAAAATCACAATCAGAACCGTATCTGAACTCATCTGGTACTAAAGAACACCTGATGCATCTATTCACAAAATCACCATCCGAACCGTATATGAACTCATCTGGTATTAGAGAACACCTGATGAATCTATTCACCAAATCACCATCAGAACCGTATATGAACTCATCTGGTATTAGAGAACACCTGATGAATCTATTCACCAAATCACCATCAGAACCGTATATGAACTCATCTGGTATTACAGAACACCTGATGCATCTATTCACAAAATCACCATCCGAACCGTATCTGAACTCATCTGGTATTACAGAACACCTGATGCATCTATTAACAAAATCACCATCAGAACCGTATCTGAACTCATCTGGTATTACAGAACACCTGATGCATCTATTCACAAAATCACCATCATAACCGTATATGAACTCATCTGGTAGTACAGAACACCTGATGTATCTATTCACAAAATCACCATCAGAACCGTATATGAACTCATCTGGTATTAAAGAACACCTGATGCATGAATTCACAAAATCACCATCCGAACCGTATCTGAACTCATCTGGTATTAAATAAAACCTGATGCAAATATTACCAAAATCACCATCAGAACCGTATCTGAACTCATCTGGTATTACAGAACACCTGATGCATCTATTAACAACATCACCATCAGAACCGTATATGAACTCATCAGGTATTACAGAACACCTGATGCATCTATTCACAAAATCACCATCCGAACCGTATCTGAACTCATCTGGTATTACAAAACACCTGATGCATCTATTAACAAAATCACCATCAGAACCGTATCTTAACTCATCTGGTATTACAGAACACCTGATGCATCTATTAACAACATCACCATCAGAACCGTATATGAACGCATCTGGTATTACAGAACACCTGATGCATCTATTCACAAAATCACCATCCGAACCGTATCTGAACTCATCTGGTATTACAGAACACCTGATGCATCTATTAACAAAATCACCATCAGAACCGTATATGAACTCATCTGATATTAAAGAACACCTGATGCATCTATTCACAAAATCACAATCCGAACCGTATCTGAACTCATCTAGTATTACAGAACACCTGATGCATCTATTAACAAAATCACCATCAGAACCGTACCTGAACTCATCTGGTATTAAATAAAACCTGATGCAAATATTCACAAAATCACCATCAGAATCGTACCTGAACTCATCTGGTATTACAGGAAACCTGATGCATCTATTCACAAAATCACCATCAGAACCGTACCTGAACTCATCTGGTATTAAGTAAAACCTGATGCAAATATTCACAAAATCACCATCAGAACCGTACCTGAATTCATCTGGTATTACAGAACACCTGATGCATCTATTCACAAAATCACCATCAGAACCGTATATGAACTCATCTGGTATTACAGAACACATGATGCATCTATTCACAAAATCACCATCCGAACCGTATCTGAGCTCATCTGGTATTACAGAACACCTGATGCATATATTCACAACATCACCATCCGAACCGTATCTCCTCTTTTTTTATTTCGATCTACTCAGGTCTATATTTTGCTCTGTATACATTTAAGGAGTATTAGCAGAGAATGAAATAAATGTATCGTCATTTGCCGTAACTGCAACATTCTGAAAACAAATATGAAAGGAGAAAACTTATATTTCCACTGTTAAAGGTGACACTTTACGTGTAAATATTAACTGAATAATCCACTATTCACCCACCATTATCATGCGCTGTAAGAGTGTTTGTGGCAGAGCGACAACGGCATAGGTGTTGTATTTTTAGTTTCATCTCATTTATCAACTGTTTCCATTCTTTTTTAAATGTTGACCCACTAACGAAATACAAGATGAAGTTAAAGGCAAAGTTGCTGAAAATGACACTATATGCAATACTGTTGACAAGCTGTAGTCTTGCAAATTGTTTATCCGTTGCGTTTTCCTGTAAATTGTTTTTCAGAACCCTAAAAATTCCATACATGGTCGTTGTCACGATGAAAAACGAACACAATACGAACAGCACTTTCGTCGCAGATCGCCTTCTTTCGCGGACAATAGCAGGTTCGTGTACCGCTGGTTGTATCCTTCGCGACTGCACGACCAGTTTTCTGGCGATCACCACATTTCCACTAACTATCAAGATCACTGGAATTACGTTATAGAAAACTAAAATGAGCGAATTCCATGGTCCGTTGTAAAAACGGGCATAGTCGTCGGAAACAAGTAAACATTGACTTATTGGCGTACTGTTTCCTACTGAAGAATTGGAGTTTGTCTTCCAAAGGTCATTACCGAATAACAAATGACTGTTGAAAATTCAAACAATACACAGTGTCAGAACAACCGTAATCAATGCTTTTTTTGCTCCCCATTTCGCTTTTGCAAAGTGAGGATATTTTACCAGTAATACTCGTTCGATGGTCAATAAAACTAGAATCCAGACAGATACTCCACCTGCTGTTAAAGACAGCCATTCGTTCCCTCTGCAGTGCAGTATCGATAACGTCGTAATATCGAATCCGGTGGCCACTAATACGATAGGCCGAATTGGTCCGGTCCATAGAAATGTGGTATCGGACACGGCTAGAAACATAAGAAAGACGGATGTCGACGATTTTCTCATTTGGCGCCGTGATAATACCGCTATATTCATAATATTTCCAAATGTCCCAAATATTAACAACGCCGACGGAATGGTTTTCCATATCCAAACTGCAACACGGCATTCGATGAATCCCGGATTTCCACATGGTGATAGTAGTGATCTATCCTTAGTAGTGTTCACATCCATTTTTTTTTATTCTGTAAAACAAAAACAAAATATCCTAAATGTGCGCGCGAGCGTGCGTGTTTAAGTAGCTAATATTCTACATAAATCATCCAGATAATATGTGAAAATGCACTTCTAAAACACAATTATTAACCTTATATTAAAGATGTTTTGAAATGTTATTCTTCTTTATTGATAAAAGTTTGTTTTCCGTAAATACCCGCGTCACATGCACACTACTTGAACCCACTGTATACGAATTGTATACGAATATATACGAATATTATGTATTTATATCTTCTAAAATCTGTGTTGTCAAGCATTGATTTTGCGTATCACGTCTCCACGGTTACATGTACATATAAATGTATTAGGTGTTAAGCAGGTATTGTTATAGTTTTATACGGGGCGGAGACTAGCTTCCCATTGCCTGTCGCTTATTGGCAACTGCGTAATGCTCTAGTGCCAGTTTCCCAGTTTGTATCTATGCCGCAATTGGAATATTAATCCAACCATCATCATCATCATTATCCTCCTCCTCCTCCTTCTCCTCCTCTTCCTCCTCCTCATCATTGTCATCATCGTCATCCTCCTCCTCCTCTTCCTCCTCCTCCTCCTTTTCCCCCGCATCCGCCTCCGCCTCAGCCTCCTCCTCCTCCTCCTCCTCCTCCTCCTCCTCCTCCTCCTCCTCCTCCTCCTCCTCCTCCTCCTCCTCCTCATCATCATCATTATCCTCCTCCTCCTCTTTAAGAATCGCCAGAAACTTATTTCCAGTTGCTATAAAATTAAAGTAACTAACCCGCCAAATTACAGTAAATTTACACTACAAAACTGTTTATCAAAACTCTATCCAGGTGTTCAGGTCATATAGTAATATATATGTGCCGATTAAAAGCATTAATTTATTAATTCATGGGTTCTTAAAATACTCGTGATTGAATATGCGTAAAATGAATTATGAGTTGGTAACTCTTAATTGGACGCTCCAGTTTTGGGGTTTGGCCTGGCTGGTTAAAGCGGTTTATATTGTGTCTACAGAGTTTGGATTCTCAGAATATGTATACATTTATACACGGGTTCTTAAAATACCCGTGATTGAATATGCGTAAACTGAATTATGAGTTGGTAAGTCTTAATTCGACGCTCCAGTTTTGGGAATTGGCCTGGCTGATTAAAGCGGCTTATATTGTGTCTACAGAGTTTGGATTCTCAGAATATGTGAGTTATACATACACTTGGATCGTCAGTAGGTTTTGGAACGATGTACGTCTGTTGTCAAATTTACCTGTTGATTGCGGGATAGTTTCTGTCATATAAATGACAAGAAAAAGCAAAATACTTGTCTTTCTCATCACCATCATCGTTCATCCAAAACTAATTATGATCAATCATCACCAATCATGATTGATGATTATTGTCCACCAATCATGATTGATGATTATTGTCACTTTCCATCATCCTGAGCAGCAGTACAATTAATGATGATGATGATGATGATAAGGAGGAGGAGGAGGAGGAGGAGGAGAATGATGATGACGATGATGATGATATTGATGATGATGATGATGATGATGATAATGAGGAGGAAGAGGAGGGGAGGAGGAGAATGATGATGATGATGATGATGATGATGATGATAAGGAGGAGGAGGAGGAAGAGGAAGAGGAGGAGGAGAATGGTGATGTTGATGATGATGATGATGATGATGATGATAATGAAGAGGAGGAGGAGGATAATAATTGATGATGATGATGATGAGGAGGAGGAGGATGAGGAGGAGGAGGAGGACGAGGAGGACGATGAGGAGGAGGGGAGGAGGAGGAGGAGGAGGAGGTATGGTGTGATGACATTCGATATACATTTAAGTAATGCTGCTTAGCAGTGAATGAGATGTGAATGGATTATGTTTTGTCTTGGTCTTAGAAACCTGACACATTTCCGATATAAAAAGAAATCAATCAATTAAATCATTATTCAAAACACCTTGAAATGAAACTTGCTGACAAAATAATTACCCGTCAATAAAACACACAGAATTTCGCAGTTTCGCTTATTGCCGACGACTCAAATTTCGCCCAACATGGATAAAAAACGAAGTCAGTCAAATTAGAGCGAAGTTTAAAACGACTTCGCCTAATTGCGAGATCCCTGATGTAGTCAGTCACATGAGTATTGATTGTAAACACTTTCTCTATAAGTTACCTATTATTCATGTCTGACACAAACATATCGAAACTGAATTGGTTTATAAAATAAAGAAATGTGTTTGGTATAAAGCGCAAGTTTGTTTAAATTGTGATTGTTTTATTGACGAGAGAAATCAACGGAAATGTATGTATCCTACGATTAGTCGTAGACATTAATAACGTATCTATGTCTATGTAATTATCGAATAATTAGTATTTTTCTCTAAAAATGAAACGAAGCCCAGAATAATATTGCATTCGATCAACATGCACTGTCCATTTTAGGACGCGGGATCCGCACCATTTTCTATGAGATCGTGCTTTTTTGTAAACCTAATGCACGCTGATCGAGCATACAAACGTAGAAAACAATTCAATTTGTGACAAATATGCATGCGACATCGTAATCCGTAAATTTTAACTAAATGGAAACAAACTCTGATTATTGTTTATCAGAGCTAGTCTTGATCATCTTGAACGCTTGATTGTAAATACAAACGTTTGTCTTGAGGGGGCACTCCTCAGTTTCGCACGAATGTCCATGGTGTAAATCAGAAAGACATCAACTAAGCATCTTTTAGGTCCATGGAGGGTATTTAGAATAATTATGAAGCACATGTTTGATGTTGTTTTCAGTTTTGAGTACTTCTAAGTTTATTTTGGTGTATTGGAATATGCATTCTTTGGGTTTTTTGGAGGCTATAAATTGAAAAATGCTCAACTAGCAAAAACTTCCAAAAAGTAGGTAAAATGGCTGATTTTCACTCACGGGGAGATCAGCATTGAATAACTTTTTAAAACGCCGGAGAAGGTATGTAAAACTTAGCATTTCCTGATATGGAAGAGCATTATGAGTGCAGACATGACACTGATATGCTTAGGAAAATTCATTTTTTTTATTTATTGACATATTGCTAAAATTGCTTGTTAAGCATGTTTTGAGGGGTGGGGTAATCTTAAAGAAATGGGACTAAAGTTGTACAGAAAATGCTTTTTGATACTTTTATTTAGTATGGAAACATGGGTAATTTTATTGTCTTCTAAGAAATGTATGACACAATGATGATGTGATTTATTTTTGCTTAAGAATTCAGGCTAAGGGCTTGTCATGGGTTTGATTATTGAGAACTGTACATTAAACTGTGGAGTGCCCCCTTAAGGGTCCAACCTTTTTTTACTAAAACAGTCAAATGAAGTATTTTTTGTCTGTATTTCAACATATTTTCAAAGTTTGTTACCTTTCGGTTTGTTTGCGAAGAGAACTACTTCGGTTAGAATGTAATTTGTCGATAAGGCAAACACGCATTGCTACGAAACCCAGATTATGAACAACTCAGTAAAATATGTATATTGTAATATTCCACGATGCACCGTATCTTGATTTATCTCAATATATGTCTAATTTATCTTGAGATACTTCATGTTGAGATATCACATTTTATATTAAGATATTTGTATTGAGATATCTCAATTAATCCCCATAAATCTCAATGTATATCTCAATTTATCTTGAGATCACTGTATTGAGATGTCTTAAGTTGTTTTGAGAGATCTCAATGTGTCTTGAGTCATTGATATCTCAAAATGTATCGCAACTTCTCGTGAGATATCTAACTTGCGATATCTCGAGATCCCATGTGTCTTGCGGTCGGTATATGCAATTTTAGTAGGATTTTCTAAGTTTGAGGTGGGCTTTATGCCATTTAAAAACTAACCATTGATGTAATTCTTGGGTTTGCCTTAGCACTGTTTTATTATATTGACAGTTTGCTATCGGTAATGTCCCGTTTAAGTACTGGTTGCTATGGTATTTTGATGTTATAGTAAGATGACGTTAAAGCATAATATAGCGGCTTTATATAAATTGAGTTATAGGAGGAACCTTTTAGAGTAAAAATGACTTCTGATTGCACATTTCAGACATTATTCATTCTATGGAAAAAAAACAGACCGAAAGAAAAAAAAATTGCAAAAAAGCTGTTAACCGGGCATTTCAGTCTTATCTTAAAAAGGTACTGTTAGGCATGGATGGTATTTATAATAATTATGAAGCACATGTTTGATATTGTTTTCAGTTTTGAGTAGTTTTAAGTTTATTTTGGTATATTGGATAATGCATTCTTTGGGTTTTTTGGAGGCTATAAATAGAAAAATGCTCAACTTTGACGTTAAACATGGCTGCCAGTGGCCATCTTTGTTTACATAGAGTTATTTAGTAAAAACTTGTAGCGACTACTGCTCTGAAACTACTTGACGGATTTTCATGCAACTTCACAGGAATGCTGATCTAGCTATCAAAAACCTATCAGTAGAGCTTCAAGGTCATTGGCCTCTTGTTGGAGTCTGGCTTGACCACTGCTACATAATCTTTAAATGACCGACAGAGTTAGTAAATATTCATGTTTTGAAAACAAACGAGTGTATTATTCGCTATTGTAAGACAATTAAAACCAACATATGAGTTTGTCAGTCTTCGAAATTAGCCGGTAGCCTGAAGCCCGCAGTTAGTAAAAATCATGTCGGGCATGTAAATTTTACAAGCGGGGATGTTAAAAACAAGACGAAAATACCAAAATAAATCGGAATGAAATCAGACACAAAAATTAACGACAGCTTGTAAACTAATTTAAAAGTCGATTTTTATTTTGTTTATACATATACATCGCCGGAAACAACTCTCGGTTTCAGAACAGACTGGTTTTCAATTTTATTTGCTACAGTTGGTGCCACGTGGATTACGACTTTTTCGCAGTATCCCCGCGGCCGTTTTTCAATCGAAGTCACAAATCCCCGCGATCGTACCGCGGATTGTCACCCGAAATATCGCGGGGATTCTCCGTGACCGTAAAAATTACCGTGTTTGCAAAATCCAGTCTCAAAAGAAAGCAATCGCGGGAATTCTCCGTGATAGGTTCGCGGGGGAACGCTGTGGAAATTAGAGCAGGGGTCTGAATCTGTACGATGTAGGGCCTGTTACGGCATAAACACATCGGAAGAGAGGCTGTTGCTGTTAGTAGCACTTTACGAGAGGTGATTTGAAGCTCTTCAATGATGGCGTGCAAACGAAACTGTCTCCAAGATGGTTCCAATCAATAATTGTCTTTGGAAAGAATGAGAGAGATCAGCAGAGCTTATGCCGTGGTGTGGCGTCCGTTGTCCGTCTGTCTGTCAGTCTGTCTGTCTGTCCGTCCGTAAACGTTTTTTTTGTTGAATGGATTTTCATAAAACTTTACAGAAATGTTGCCCATGAAGTCTAGTTGATCCAAGCAAAAATTCATGTTGATGTGAAATCCTAGATGGCCGCCAAATCTAAAAATAGGTTTTTAAAAAACAAGTTTGTAGCGACTACTTCTTGAAAACTCTAAGTGATATTGATATGGGACTTTTTCTAAAATGATCAGCATGACATGATGTTGGTCCTTGTCGAAAATCGTTTTGATTCGACGTTAAACATGGCTGCCAGCGGCCATCTTTGTTTACAGAGAGTTATATAATGAAAATTTGTAGCGACTACTCCTCTGAAACTACATGGCGGATTTTCCTGAAACTTCACAGGAATGTTACTCTTGATGTCTAATTGATCCTAGCAAAATTTCAGATCTGCCAGAAATTCAAGATGGCCGCCACAGCTAAAAATAAATTTAAAAAAATAAGTTTGTAGCGACTACCTCTTGAAAACTATAAGTGATATTGATATGGGACTTTTTCTAAAATGATCAGCATGACATGATGGTTATCCGAGTCGAACATTATTTTGATTCGACGTTAAACATGGCTGCCAGTGGCCATCTTTGTTTACATAGAGTTATAGCATGACAACTTGTAGCGACTACTCCTCTGAAACTACTTGACGGATTTTCATGAAACTACACAGGAATGTTGCTCTTGATGTCTTATTGATCCTAGCAAAAGTTCAGGTCGGCCAGAAATTCAAGATGGCCGCCACGGCTAAAATTAAAACAAGTTTGTAGCGACTACTTCCTGAAATCAAAATCAATCAGTAGAGCTTCAAGGTCATTGACCTCTTGTATTGTTAATTCTTGCACTGTATTGTTTTGAAACACTTTGAATTATTTAGCACCTGATTGTCTAATGTTATTAGCTTGAAAGTCACTGAAAGCTTTTGCTTTAATACGACGTTCAGGTCTTTCAGGAATTAGATTTGAATCAATAAAAAACGTAATAAAACTGATAAATACAATGAATAAATTTCGAAAGCAATACATATTTCAAACTTTTAATGCATTTAATAACACATGTTTTTCGTTTTTGTTGTCCAAAAGTCGCATTTCTCTTCACCGGACATAAATTGGCTACCCACAATCCTTTGCAATGTGTGTACCTATTAACAAGGCGACACTAATAACTGGTTTATGACCCGGAATTTTTTACAATTGTTTCGAATTATTTCTGATGTATTAATAATCAACAGCAGAATAGTAAAATGTGTTACAAATAACGATTAATTAAAAATATAATTCTAATTTCCAGTATAAGGATTACTAATTGAATTTTATATTCAGTCATCGCGAAGTCGGTAATAGGAACCGCCATATAACTATCGTGAAAACATTATCCGGGCATTGAATTTTCCGAAAACAAAAATAAAATTGTCTTTTGTTTCGATTTTTTAATAGTTATTGAATAATAATGCATTAAATTGACTGCAAAATTGCAAATTGATACTGAAGGTAAATCGCGGCGATGGCCTGCGATTTCACACCGGGTAAAGCGGTGTGCGAATCAAAACGAATCGCGGTAATTGTGTTGCGGTGGTCAAAAGTTATTGTCCCCGCGTTGAGTGGACTGTCCGTCGATCGCGGGGAATAAATCAGTGTGTCCGCGGTGAGATAAAATCCCCGCGTTGAGTGTTATTAGTCGTAATCCGCGTGGCAGCAACTGTATTTACGAACGACGTTGGGGACGAATGAGCAATATTTAGTATGAATGAATATCGCAATGTAAACCCGACTGATAATGAAGATCTGTTCCGGTCTATTTTGTAACCTCCATGTACGATGAGCTTTCTTCATTATTTCGAAAGAGCGTAACCTGGCAGAAAAAAATAATGCAGACGTTAGGGACTCAAAAAAACAACACTTATTAAACCGAACGCATACATTTTATACCCAGTGACTGAGAATAAAGTGTCAAAACAATCAAGTTCTTTATTTTATTTAATAATTTATGATATTATTCTAGAGAACATGTAACTTTCTATGACAATATACATATTAATTTTGTCTAAAAATAACACTCAAATTACAGTTAAAAAATTCGGGTCAGTAGAAATGTGTTCGGCTAGTCAATTTTTGTAAGTCATATGGGCTAGTTGCTCAAAATGTTTTTCGTGAAGACTTGTTATTGTAATTACAGAGCTCCAGACAAACTTCCATGTCAAACGATATTTTACCTCCTAAATTAATCTGCAGTGCTGATTCAGATTACTTTAAAGAGTAAATGTTATGTTTTTGCTTTTTACTTCAAAATATGACTTTATTAAACTAGCAATTGTTAATTTGCAATGCTGTTTTCACTCCCTTTTTTTATTGCTGATTTCTTCAATTTGAAGTCTCACAGAAATTACTTATCTGGAGTCCGTCACGAAAACTTAACATTGGCTATAACTTTCTCATTTCTTGATATTTCTTCATCACACTTTCAATATATACTCATCATGACAACACATTACCATACTAAAATATAAAGGTCAAGGTCACACTGAAGGTCAGTTTATGGGTTAAATACTCGATTTTTTCTTCACGAAAATTTGACGTTGGTTATAACTTTCTCATTTCTTGATATTTCTTCATCAAACATTCAATATATACTCATCATGACAACTTCCATATGACCATGCTTAAACATAGTCAAGATCACACTGAAGGTCATTATATGGGTTAAAAACTCATTTTCTTCTTCACGAAAACTTAACGTTGCCTATAACTTTCTCATTTTTGTCTCACCTTTTCGAAGGAAAAAAGAAACATACATGTTGCTTTTCCGGCGGAGGCGGCGTCAACATTCCAGTTTTGCGTTTAGGTCATTTTCTCACAAACAGTATGCACTAGACCTCTCAAACTTTGCTTATATTTGTATCATGCGCGGTATATCGCAACGTGACAAAGCAAATGTGGAAATGACCTTGACCCTCCAAGCAAAGGGCAGATAACTTACTAATTCTAAGGTTCAACTTTTGCGTTTAGTTCACTTTTTCACAAACTGTATGCACTAGACCTTTCAAACTTTGTTTGTTTTTGTATCTTGGGTGGTACATGGCAACGTGACAAAGCAAATGTGGAAGTGACCTTGACCCTCCAAGCAAAGGGCAGATAACATAATAATTTTTAGGTTCAACTTTTGCGTTTAGGTCACTTTTTCACCAACTGTATGCACTAGACCTTTAAAACTTTGCTTATAGTTGTATCTTGAGTGGTACATCAAATTTCAAAACGTGACAAAGCAAATGTGGAAGTGACCTTGACCCTCCAAGCAAGGGAAGATAACCTTATAATTTTTACCTTCAACTTTGGCGTTTATATGCACTAAGAAGACCTTTCAAACTTTCCTGATAGTTGTATCTTGAATGGTACATTGCAGCGTGACAAAGCAAATGTGGATGTGACCTTCACCATCCAAGCAACGGGCAGATAATTTTGTTACATCTACATCACTTTCTCATGAACTAGAATTATGCACTGATGTTTTAAACCTAATTTATAGCTTAATCTTTGAAAGAAACATATTCTATTTTGAAATAGTTGTGTCTTCGGTAGTGCATCTTTTTTTTTGGATGCCTGGATTTCATCTATGACCTTCACTTACTTTTTGAAGCTGATGATTTTTAGCTCTACTGGCCAAAGGCCTTCATTTTTCATCCAATCTTTACCAAACTTTACCAGATTGTTAATATCAATAAAAGCTCGCACACGTTCGAAAACCAGCCAGATCGGACCAATAACAGCGGAGTTAGGGCCCTTGATTTAGTTAAAAATGCTATATTTTGCCTCGTTAATACGATAGGGCTTTCATTTCTCATCTGATCTTTACCATATGTTTTGCCTTCTTTTTTTAATTATTAGTATATATATATTTTTTTTTTTTTTGAATATATAGATAATTATATATATATATTTTTTTTTTAATTTTCTTATTTCATTATTTCTTTTTGGTGTTAACGCCGTGTTAGCAGGAAGCATTGCTGTGCCTGTTGTACTTTTTTTTCAAGTTCGTTGATTTTTGATGGAGTTGCGTCCCCTTGCCATTTTCTTTTAAATTTCATGTCGGCGTTAATCCTACTAAACGCCTTGTTGGATTTCGACAAAACTTGGCAGGAAACATCGGTAAGATGTCTAGTTATGCATATCACACTTTTGTTCGAGTTTGCTGATTTATGACGGAGTTATGGCACTTTGACATTTTTACTTTAAATTTCTTGTCGGCGCTACTCCTCCTAAACGGTCTTTTGGATTTCTACAAAATTTGGCAGGAAGCCTCAGTATGATGTCTAGTTGTGCAAAACATGGTATATCATTGAATACCAATTTAAATTTCATGTCGGCGTTACTCCTACTCAACGCCTTGTTGGATTTCGACAAAACTTGACAGGAAACATCGTTAAGATGTCTAGTTATGCATATCACACTTTTGTTCGAGTTTGCTGATTTATGACGGAGTGATGGCACTTTGACATTTTTACTTTAAATTTCTTGTCGGCGCTACTCCTCCTAAACGGCCTTTTGGATTTCTACAAAATTTGGCAGGAAGCCTCAGTATGATGTCTAGTTGTGCAAAACATGGTATATCATTGAAATTTTGGACATGTTCGAAAACAAGCTAGATCTAGTTAGTAACGACAGGTTATGGCCCTTGATTTGTGAAGAATGCTACATTGTATTTTCCTTTGTTAATGATTACCAGGTGAGCGATCTAAGGCCATCCTATCCCTGTTATTTTTGCAATGTTTTACAAAAAACTGATGGAAATTTTATGTCGACAACCCTTGATATGAGCCATTTTAGCCAGTAGAGCATCCACAGGTCCTCTTGTTTTTAATAGAATGGCATCTCAGCAAACGGCAAACTCGATTGGTTTTAGTGACTAAAATGTTTACAAACTTTCATTTAAGCATCATTGACCTTTTTATTTTTAAGTCCAGCCCCCATTAGGCGAGACATGTGAATCCACGGATTTCTTGTTCTTGATATTTCTTGCATTAAATTTTCATTATATACTCATCATGACAACATCGACATGACCATACTAAAATATAAAGGTCAAGGTCACACTGAAGGTCATTATATTAGTTAAATACTTAGTTGTTTTCTTAACGTTGGTTTTAACTTTCTCATTTCTTGATATTTCTTCATCAGACTTTCAATATATACTCATCATGACAACATCGGCATGAACATACTAAAATATAAAGGTCAAGGTCACACTGAAGGTCATTATATGGGTTAAATACTCATTATTTTCACAAAAACTTAACGTTGGTTATAACTTTCTAATTTCTTTATATTTATCATCAACCTTTCAATATATACTCATCATGACAACATCGACATAACCATATTAAAACATAAAGGTCAAGGTCACACTGATGGTCATTATATGGGCAAATACTCTTTTTTTTTTCTTCACGAAAACATAACGTTGGCTATAACTTTCTCAATTCTTTTTATTTATTCATCAGTCTTTCAATATACACTTGTCATGACAATATCAAGATGGCGATACTAAAATTTAAAGGTCAAGGGCACACTGAAGGTCATTATATGGGTTTACCGTTAAATACTCGTTTTTTCTTCAAACTTTGTCAGACGAGTTTGTCCAGGTCATTTATCTGGGTCCAAAGAACCTTGTTATAATGAAAAAGCGCTGACAGGCGACACACAAATTCCGCGCAACACCCATCTAGTTTTAATAATATCAGAAAATATACGCTATTGTTTACATAGATTCCATCAACTCTAAATCAGAAATGTCTGTGTAACTTGCCCAAGAATTAGACTTGCCCTTTATTTTGTCATTAATTTACGGTTGAATTTCTCCTTTACTTGAAACCAATGAACATTACTATGTCAGTATGTTAAAGGAAGACAATTCAATGATTTCATAATCATTGTTTGTATTGCCTGCATAGCATGGCAGTCACTAAGGGATCACTTTTTCCATCGTCGTTGCCATCGTCCATCACAAGTTTAGTATGCAACCTAACCTTGGCCATAATAACTTGAAAAGCATTTGGCCTATGTTCATAAAACTTCACACACATCTTCATCTTACCTCAAGAAATGTGTTAAACATGACCTATACATTACTGACTTTCATTTTGGCAGAGTTATGCCTCTTTTTATAGTTCGCTTGTACATGCTGAAATAAGCAAAGGCAAGTGATCCAAGTGTTCTGTGGAACATCCTTCTAGTTTTGTATAAATTCAGTGAATTGATTTCATAAGTTACCTTTACAGTTTCACTCGAGGGCAATTACTAGTGTTGGAAAACTTTGAAAATACATTATCCCTCATCTGACTTTGTAAACAACCGACGATTTATTTCCAACCTACAGAGATGATATAGACTTTCTGTCAAGCACTATTGACTTTTTGTATAATATGTTACCTTCACTTTTGCATTAAACTGATTTAAAATGTATGCTCTTTTAAAAAGGTATACACGCTTGCTAACTCTTGCGTTTACATGTTCTAGTAAATTGTGAAACAGATCCATATTTGATTTTAAAACGTTAAATGCAGTAAATGACAAGTTTTTATTGTTTTTAGCTCTACTGATCAAAGATCAGCAGAGTTTTACCGTGGTACGGTGTCCGCCCTTAACTGTTTTGTAGCGACTACTCCTCTGCAAATACTGGATGGATTTGCATAGAACTTTACAGGAATGTAGCCCATGATGTCTAGTTCATCCTAGCAAACATTCACATTGATGTAACGTCCAAGATGGCAACCAAAGCTAAAAATAGATTAAAAAACAAACAAATGTGTAGCGACTACTTCTTCAAAACCATAAGTGATATTGATTGATATATGCCTTTTTCTAAAATAATCAACATGACATGTTGTTGGTCCTTGTCGACATGGCACCCAGCATCCATCTTTGTTTACATAGAGTCATATAGTAAAAACTTGCAGCGACTACTCCTCCGAAACTACTGGACGGATTTTCATGAACCTAGTTGATCCTAGCAACATTTTAGGTCGGCTGGAAGTTCAAGATGGCCACCACGAATAAAAATAGATTAAAAAAACAACATTTGGAGCGACTACTTCTTGAAAACTATAACAGATATGGGACTTTTTCTAAAATGATCAGCATGACATGATGTTGATCCTTGTCGAAAATTATTTTGATTCGACATAAACATGGCCGCCAACAGCCATCTTTGTTTAAAATAGAGTAACATAATAAAAACTTGTAGCGACTACTCTGAAACTACCAGACGGATTTTTATGAAACTTCACAGGAATGTTACAATTGATGTCTAGTTGATCCTAGCATAATTTCAGGTCGGCCGCTACTTCAAGATGGTCGCCCTGGCTAAATATGTTGTTCTTGATGTCTAGTCGATCCTACCACAATTACAGGTTGGCCGGAATTTCAAGATGGTCGCCATGGCTAAAAATAATTTAAAAAATAAATAAACGACTACTTCTTAAAAACTATAAGTCAAATGATATTTAATCAGATATGGAACCTTTTCTAAAATGACCAGCATGACATGATGTTGGTCCTTGTTGAAAATTATTTTGATTCGACATTAAACAAGGCAGCCAGCGACCATCTTTGTTTACATAGAGTTATATAGTAAACATTTGTAGCGACTACTCCTCTGAAACTACTTGACAGATTTTCATATGACTTCACATGAATGCTTATCTAGCTATCAACTCCTATCAATATAGCTTCGGGGTCATTGACCTCTTGTTGTTGTCCGTTTTCAGAGATATAAACAATAATCCAAGGCTTCCTTCTCTTTGCCAGATGCATTTTACAAGGTGGCACTCACAACAGCCTTAATGGAGTTTATCAAAACTTCATCAAAATGTGAAACAAGCACTGGATTGTTATTCAGGTCGGTTGGTCTAGGTTGCTGTTAATTTAAATAAATAAAACATCTCAATAAATTTACTTTCCCTTGAGGGCTGTCTTATGAAATTTGGCAGGATTGAGGAGTATCCATTATTTTACGATGGGTGGTTTCACATATAGTGGACTTGTACTTCGCTGAATTTGCTTGTTTTCACTGGGTTTCTTTTTAATGAAGTGTTGGAATTATTTTATAAGCATAACCTGCAGCTTCAACTGGCACATACAAAAGACATACTTTAAGAGTTAAGATCAGTGCTTAGAATGTATTATGTAAATATACATAATTTGAAGTAAAACATGTTTAATCTAAATTTAAGTTGGCTGATTAATTTTTTGTACGCTCTGTGTGGTTAGGAACATCTCTGTAGTGTAAGGAAGCATGCTTTTCTTTCGAGAAAAGAGATCCAGGTTCAAGTCCTGGCGTGGAAACTGGCACACTTACTGAGCTGTACAAACTTAGTTCTGGGATAATCACAACTTTTAAAATAAATACATATCAAATTCTTGCTAATATGTCATGCTAACAATATCATCCTTTCACTGCCTTTCAAATATGTCCGTACTCCCCATGCTATAATACATGTATTATAGCTTTTCTTGTTAACTATATACGCTATTCTGCCAATCGTGTTATAGATCTATATCTATTTATATATTGCCGTCCGTCTGCATATATAGGTCTCTGGATTTTAAAAAATATGACAAAAAAACAAGGCAGAAAATTGATAATGTTACTAGCTATTATATTAGTTCAGTAATGTTTTATGGCAAAACAATAATAGCTCTTAGCTCATGCCATAAATAAAATAAGTGCCTTACAAGATATACTTCTTTTTATATTATGGTAAATTTGATTTGTTTTGTCTGTTGTTTCGATCTCTACATGTACATAATGCATAATATGGTGCTCATAGTATATTTGGCTATATTATTTAGATCATAGCATGTTTATCTCTTTGTGCGCGATAAACTAGTTTCCCACGCATCATATACTCGGTAAAAAAGTTTTGGACCAGGGCATACAATAGCGCATAAAAAAGAAAACCAGTTGACGGATTTTATTAATATCCCTTATTATCTCAGTTGATAATTGACAATAGATCAACAATCAATAATAATTATCGTTAACAATGAAAGTTTACAAAAAAAAATAATTATTTTTATTGGTTACTCGAATGTCTGTAACTGTTACTATTTGTTGACTTTGCAACATTGTTTACAGACCCTTTGTGTGTTCGCGATAATTTTTTAAAATCAAATCTTGTTTGAAATTTAATGTTACTGGTACCAAATTAGCCGGGTAGGGTTGACCTTGGTTACTAAAAATATACTTAAATTCTGTCCACTATTTTTATTTCTATATGACTTTATATACCCTGGTCCAAAACTGATTTTACCGAGTATATATCCGTCGTGTGCAGAACACGGCTCGCCGCGGGGGTATTACACCTATCATGGACATACAATAAACAGGAAATGTGTCATAAAACTATGTTTCCCTAAATGGTGCGTGCTTTTGTCATATACCGACGTATGTACCCTAATTAGGCTTTACTTCAATATGGCAATAATTAATAAGTCTGTGTGTGGTATATTGTTAGTTGGGGGCACGTGGAGAGCGTGTCAAATACGTGCCACACCTCGAGTGTTTTGGTCACCAGGTGGCGAGCACTTCTGGAATATAATTATATACTCCCTGGTACTATAGAAATTAGATGCTGTGTCATTTATTTATTTCGTTATTTCTTTTATTTTATTGTTATCAATTATGTGAAAAATAAACAAGTACTAAATATATTTTTTCAATGTCTGCTCGTATTTAGACCATGTCCATGCATTCGGAATATACTGCATTTCGCGCTTAGTGTACACTATTCAACTTTTATAATCGGTCAACCAGGTTTTTGAAAATAACACAAATACTAAAAACTGGAAATCACCGAAACAAATAACAATTTTTTTATTAAGTTTATCAACAATGTAATTTGAAAAAAACAAAAAAAAACGATAACATTGTTTATAAACTTAATAAAATATTGGTATGTGTTTCGGTGATTTCCAGCATTTAGTATTTTTGTTATTTTCATAAAGCCTAGGTTACCAATTATAAAAGTTGAGTAGTGTATATATACCAAACGGTGTTGCCGGTGACTTACTGTCAGAATTTCGATAAAAACTGTTTAATTCCGACATTTTCATACACACTATACTATTTTTGCGAGCTTTCCCTATGTACAAATGGCTTTTTTTTTGTTCCCAATGACGTCACTTCCGGTTATACGAGGAAGAGTTTTCCCCCTTAGATTTTTTACGATTTTTTAGCAATGCCTGTTCGCCTTTTCGATTTCTATCTTTAAAAACATATTTTCACTAAATATACATCAATAGCATAGTATACATCGTATTTTTAATGGTATTTAATAATTAAAAATATATCAACAGCGGATTTGTTGATTTAGGATAATGTTCATCTTTAACATAAACACTAGTAATATTCCAACCACACCTATCAAAAGCATACCGCCGCGTTTGTTGTCATCAGAAATATAATTACATGGTATAAAGATTAATTTTGCCGGATTTTTATGGGTCAGAACTTGTTTTTGTCCCCAGGCAGTTAGACCACTACTTAGACCACATGTTCATTTCCATATCAGGACCGAAACACCTGTATCATCCCAAGGACCATACATATATACATGTACAGCAACACCACAAAATGCCGTGGCGTCGTAACGAAGATAGTATGTCCTGGCCTGGAGTTAACTTAGCGGTGGCCAGGGAAACATGTCTTGACAACTAGATAATATGCATTTGCCACAAGTCGTTAGACTACTGGCTTGTACAAGTTTTATTTAAAACAGAATTGTTTCGTTTCTTTGCATTCTAATAGATGAATAACATGTAGCAATTAAGATGGTAACATATCAAATGTAAAGCAAAACTTTTTTTCTTCATATTTTGTGCGGAATTGAAAAGTAGTCTTCTTTTTTTTCAATATATGTAAGGTTATGAAACAATTGTGAAATGTTCAGTGACTCTATTTTTCCTCTTTTTTAGTGAAATTGCATTTAGAAATATATGCCTTCTTCAAAGAAGTCAAGTGGAAAGAAAGTGCGATGACATCCCTGTTTTTGATAATTTTGTATCTAATTGATACCAAAGAAGCTTTAAGTATCAATTTAATACAAATATCAGCACTACGTCCTTTCCAAGCCAACCTCGATACATATCAAACTGTATAATTGAGGATATTGCACTCATTTTCATTTTCATTTTCCATTAAAGGGATCGAGATTGACATGCACGTGTTCTGGGATGAAAACTGAAATAAAGGTTTCTCATTTCAGAAAAGTTAGGAATCAATCAAGATGTTGCGAAGGTGCATGGACGTCGGTAATCGGATGCAACTGTCAGATTAACCAGAGCTGTCGGAGAACAGCGCAGCTCGACTATTCGATTTTTCAGAGAATGTTAAATTATATAGCCAGTATAAAACATCAGAAAACAAGGCTAAAACAATATGCGGGTGAGGTTGGTGGGCGAGGCGGGTATAGAAACTTGGGCCGATATAAAATTATTGTTAGAATCGCATACAAATGATAGCAGGGTGTGAAATTTTATTTATTTCTATCAGTTTTAATCCAATATTGCTGTCATTTTAAAGAAATTTGTGGTCGAAAGGGAAGGAGCGGATGAGAATCTAGCATTTTTTTTTATTGTGACCTCATGTCATTTTCTTTTTTTCATCTGTGTATCTGAATATCACAGTTTAAGACTAATAACACAGAAATATTTACTTTTTGTTTTTAAATGGGCAGCTCCCCCACCACCCACCCAACCCAATCCAAATAATAAGTTGACGATTGATAAGAACCACCTCACACCACCAACCAAACCCCTAAAGAAAACTAACAACAAAGGAATATTTACATTGTCCCATTCTCCTGCCGCCATCATTGATATAGGTTTAGATTCGATAAAACAAAAAACAACAGACATAACACAAAACAAAACATTCGGGTGTTGGTGATGATGAGATGGAGGTATGGTTGGAGCGAGGGATGGGTGTAGGGTGTGTGGGCGTGGGGGTAAGGTGGGGGTGGTTTGGGGCGAAACAAATTGATAAATTGATAAAATAAAACAACATGATGGGGTAGGGTGGGTGGATTGTTGGGGGATGCGGTGGGTGGGGAGGGTGGGTGGGGATCGGGTTAGGGCGCTCGGGTTAGGGCGCAACTTAGCTATAGGTGTAGAATTGACAAATCAAAACAACACAGAAATATGTAAATGAAATCGGATTTCAGTTTGGGGGATTTGGTGGGGTGGGGGTGAAGTTCGGATGAAAAATGGGGGCAAAATCGGAGTTTCCGGGGAGTGGGGGTGGAGGCAACATAGCTATATGTGTAAGAATTTACCAAAACAACACAGAAATATGTTAAAAAATCAGGGTTCGGGTTGGGGGATGTGGGGTAGAGGGAGGGGAGGAGGGAGCCCAATGCCCCAATATGGGTGAAGTATGAATAAAATGAAATATGTAAAGGTGTGGACGGGGTGTGGGGACGTAACTTAGCTATACTCAACTATAAAGAAACAAAACAACGCAGAAATATGTTAAAAAATCAATCTGGTTTCGGGTTGTGGGGTCGGGGGGAAGGAGGGGGTATTAGGGAGCCCATGCCCCAATATGGGTGAAGTATGAATAAAATATGTAAAACAAATATCTTAAAAACCATGTTTCGAGAGGGAGGAGGTGTGGATGTGGGGTGTGGATATGGGGGGGGGGGGGGGTGGGGAGGGTGGTGGCAACATATCTATATGTGTGCGAATTGGCCAAAACAACACAGAAATATGTAAAAAAAAAAGTTTCAGGTTGGGGGTAGGTTGGGGGACTGAATAGGAGGAGGCTGCTCATGCCCAAATATGGGTGAAGTATGAATAAGATGAATAATGCTATAAGAAATCCCAAACCAAACTTTGAGTGACATGAGAAAACTATTTTTAACAGATATATATATATACAACAGCTTACACGCAAACGTTGATCTGTCTTTATTGCACATTTTAAGGGCCATTACAATTTTAAGATAATGCTATAAGGAAGTCCATGACCAAATTTGAAATTGGTTGTGCTAGGATAAGAAATGTAATAGACAAAGACTTGTAAACACAGCTTACACGCAAACCTTGATGTGGGACGCCGACGTCAACGCCGACGCCGACGCCGACGCCGACTCCGGGGGGAGTACATAAGCTCTCTTATTCTTCGGATAGTCGAGCTAATAATAATTTCGCAACATACAAAGTGAACTTAGTAATATCTATTAACAGTGTTAACATTGATAACAGACAAACAGAAAAGCCCAAGGTTTTATTATTTTCTGTTCTGTAGTTTTTAACAATTCTAATACACCCATACCAACGTCTAGTTTGTAATTATCTCCAATAAGTACATGCACATGACCTGGGACAGAATGATTGATTTGTACAATAATGTATAGCATTTCTAAAAAAACGCTGGGATTTTGTTAGGTACCTTGAATTAGTGCAGCTTTCGATGTTTCTAATTATAAAATGTGCCAACCAAACTTATTTTTACATCATGTTTTACTACCATCACAAACCACCACAAACATCACCACAAATGCTTTTTCATTTTTTTCGTTATATATTTGTGGAACTTTTTAATTGTTTACTAGTGAACGTATTTCATAAAAACAAACTTATACAAGGTTAACCTGATAGCTACAAGTCATGTTTATTATATAATGATAAAGATAGTGTTTTATACAACCTCTCATGAATAATACTGCACATTAATGAAAACGTTCAACCAGCGGACAAAAAGCGTTACATTTTCATATTTTCTGCAGATAAAAAGCGTCACTTTTTCAGATTTTGCGCGGAGAAAAAGCGCCTCACGGACAAATAGCGTCACTTTTTCAAATTGTGTGCGGACAAAGAGCGCCATGCGGACAAAAGGCGTCATTTATTTTATTTTTCTTGCAGACAAAAAGTGCCGTGCGGACAAAAAGTGTCACTTTTTCAAATTGTCTCCGTACAAAAAAAGCTGCAGACAAAAAGTGTCGTGCGGACAATAAGCACTGTCACAGTCGAACATAGCTCTTGTAAGCACTTGGCGACATCTGTCAGTCACATGCTAATCCATTGTTCAGTTGAAACATATTCACCATTTGCATAATATATTCATGTACCACGGAAAAGCGAGCAATTTTATAGGTTGTTAGACTGAGTTAGGCAGGGCCGTTGAATAAGTTTATATGTGCGTTAATGCATGTAAAAGTATAGATATTTTACAATCTACTCTCTCTGAATGGCAAAATTGTTTAAAGGTCCTTTCGTGTAGATATGAAAATTGCGTATGTTGCCACGTGGGTGACGGAATCAACGTGCGAAATGATGGTTTGGGCGGAAGGTTCGGTTATAAAGTGCATTGTTTTCCAGTCGTTGCCGGGAATGTTGAAAGTTGCTTGATTGGAACAGACATTCACAGGCAATATGTGGTCAGTATATCTATTTTATGACATTTTATTGCACATTTGTATTCAATGGGCGTCGTCATTTGTTTCATGATATTGTTACATCCGGTCAACTTTTATATATTTCTCAAGCAATAACTTGATATAACTAGCATATGAAGTTAACTTTATTAGATATAATTATTGTAATCGATCATTAATTGTAATACACGATTAACTGGTAGCGCCACCTACATCCGGTCACGTCGGACATGTTTTTTTGGGAGTGAGTGATTTTTCTTCAAAATTCAAAATGGGAATATCTGTGGACCAATGGAGGGCCAAAATAGGTTGTTTTTGTATGCCCGGAAAGTTTAAGGATTATTTGAAGACATGAAAGGTGCGTAAAAATCAAATTAAGCTGACAATTCGTCTACTATGCGAACTCAGTATACTGTCGGGAATTGAGTGAACCCAGGTCCATCTTCGTCGCAAAGTCAGAGTCGATCTAAATCACATGCTACTACTGGTGCCAATAGTAATGTTGATAAGCCATCTAACGTCAGAAATACACGAACACGCCAGTCTACGATATCGGTAACCGAAGCGGGAGACCTGGGACTTTCTAGAGGCCGACAATCAATGCCCGGCAATACACAAAGTGAGCAAAGTGAGCTGACCCAGTTAGTATTGTCGATAAAACACGATCTCAACACGACTATAAACGCGAACATGTCAGTTATAAATACTAGCTTGAAGAGTTTGAACACACAAGTCGAACAGATTACACAGACGTGTGACGAACTGAAACAGGATAATGTGAGACTTCAAGAGAAAAATGGTCAGTTAGAGACTCGTATTCGCAAATTGGGAGATGGCTTAGATAAACAAGAGCCATACTTCAGGCGGAATAACCTACGCTTCGATAGTATTGAAGGCCCCAGTAACGAGAAATGGGAGGTAAGCGTGGAAAAAATGCGGAGATGTATTCAGGACACGATTGGGCTTCAAGATGGTGCGACAATGGACATAGAGCGCGCACATCGTATTAATAATGGTCGGAATAATGGCAATTGCACAATAATTGTTAAATTCACAAAATTTAAGGATAAAGATTGAGTGTTGAGAACCGTCAAAGACAATCTCCGCAGACATTTGTCGATTAGGGTCAGTGAAGACTACACAGCACGTGTAAAACATCACCGGTGGCAACTCGGTAAGAAGATGATGGAGGCCCGATCAGACGGACGTTACGCCTCTATAAGGTACGATAAACTTTTCATTGACGACAAAATATACAAATATGATGATGACACACAGGAATGCACGTGTATCGGCAGAAACACAGAGCATACACGCCGATCATTCCTAACCTACGACGGACAACAAACACGCCCACATGTCAATAGATCTCAATTATCCAATCGAGAGAGAGAAGCTACCGATACGGTCAGTGGTGACGAGGAGAACCACAGGGAAGGAGGAGCTACTGGTGGACACGTGGATTGAGGAGATGGCCAAGGTCCGTCGATTGGGAATGCGAGTGATTCATTCATTCATAATGATGTAAACATAAACATAAACATTAGCGATGTAAATAATAACATAAACATTATAACTTGGAATATATAGGGTCTGAACAAATATAGTGACAATGAAGAAATAAAAGTGTTCTTTAGCGTATTTGACATAGTAGATTTATGCGAAACTTGGAGTAACTATAAAACTGAATTTGACAAGTTTCTATATAATAATACATGTTTTGACGATGTCAGAAGAAAATCTTCATCTCGTAGAAATAACCGAGGTGTATGTGTATTTGTGAAACAATATTTTACGAGGAATAATCTTATTACAAGAATATTTACATGTTTTAAGAACTGTGTAGTTTTGCATTTTAAAGGTTCATTGTTTCAAGGTATGCAAGATGTTATATTCTATTTCACATATATTTCGCCCAAAGGTTCTTATATTTACGAACAAGGGGATGATAATGGGATTACCATTTTTGAAAATCATATTACTAAAATAAAGAGTGACTACACTGATCAGTTATTGTTTGTGGGGGGGGGGGGGGGGAGGGGGTGGAAGCGTGGAGGTATGGCACTTTGCTTACTGAATGTTGCTGTTTGTTTGATATGCACATCTTAAATGGTCGATTATTTGATGACAAAGAAGGGAATATAACTTGTACTGAAAATAATGGTTCGAGCGTTGTGGACTATACTATAGCATCCACCGATGTTTTTGAGTTTATCGCATACTTTACTGTAGAAGACCGCGATGAATCAGATCAGACCGTTTATGTGAAAACGGCACCGAATAGAGAAGGTCCAGAAGAAGTGCGATATAATTGGGCAGAATCGAAAAAAAGACGAGTTTCTGACTAAATTTAAATATTTGCTAAACTCTTCGTACTCTGATATAGTTAAAGGTATAGAGGAAAACATAAATATTGCAGCCGATACCCTAATTAGCGTGTATACCAAATGCGCAGAGAGTATGTCGATGCGTGCTAAACGTTTACTATATTTTCAAACACAGCCACAATGGTGGGATGATGAGTGTAACAACCACAAAAAGGTAAAATATTCCTTATTGCGTAAATTTCGAATATCGAATAACCAGGATGATCTCTCAAATTATAAAATATCAAAAAATACGTTCAAATCTACATGTCGTACAAAAAATAATATTTGTTTAGCCAGAAAATGGCAAGATCTAGTTAATACCCGAGGTAATCCAAATAAGTTTTGGAAAACCCTTAAGTCGTCAACCCAATCAAAATGTAATAAATCAACCATTACACCGGAAGAATGGTTCACTTATTTCAAGAATCTTCTTCATTCAGACGATCTCACTGAGATTGATCTAGAAGAAGCTCTGAATAATGACAATACGGCGGATGTATTAAACGATCCTATTACTGAATTAGAGGTTCGCCAAAGTATTACGTCCTTAAAAACAGGCAGAAGTAACGGAAGTGACGGACTGGTACCAGAATTCTTCATAAATACAGTCGATATGGTGACATCAATTCTTACGAAGATATTTAATGGAAAATTTAACACAGGCCAATTCCCCGAGTCATGGGAACTAAGCATTATGTGTCCGATTCACAAGAATGGATCGATAAATGACCCTTATAATTATCGCGGTATTTCCCTCATAAATACAATTTACAAAATATTTTCTACAAAATGATATATAGGGTCCTATAGAAACCACAGCGTCCGAACGTAGGTGGCATCGTAGGTCCGCACTGTACTGCAAACAAGGACTTGAAACTACAATGAAAGAGACAAAAAACAACAGAAAGGGTGATGAAGACAGGGTTACCGACTTGTTCGTTGACTTCGCTAAAGCGTTAGATACGCTGCGGCATTCAATGTTCATGGCTAGCCTAATGAGTAAAGGTGTGCACGGGAAATTTCTAAAAATGGTCAGTAGCATGTACGGTAACTTATCTGCTTGTGTTAAATCACATGATCATTTAACGGAGAGTTTCCCGTGTAAGATTGGTACAAGACAAGGAGATGTAAGCAGTCCTCTGCTGTCTGTGCTTTTTATTAATGACCTATGTACTCTTCTGAGAGAGAAATGTCAGACTTGGTATATTTGTAACTGACATATTAACGCTGTTATTTGCGGATGATTTGGGAAACTGTGCAGACCCTACGATGCAAAAACAAAGACATATAGATGTTATTAAAGATCTCTGCGATAAGACAGGTATGAGAGTAAATCTCTCAGAAACCGAAGTAATAGTATTTAGAAAAGGTGGACCATTGCGTAACTATGAAAAATGGACTTTTGGTGATAGTCCGATAAAAACAACGTCCCTGTATAAATATATGCGGCTCATATTTACTCCCAAACTTTCATGGTCAAATGCAAAACGAAAATTAGCAGCACAGGCTAAAAATCTATAAAAGCTGTTTAATATTATCAAAGTAAGTTTGGTTACTTTCACAGTACAGAAATGTTTAAGATATTTGATGCGATGATCAAACCCATACTGTGTTAAGGTTCAGAAATTTGGGGCTTCGCATATTCCGACAAAATCGAATCATTACCGTCACGAGTATGTAAATCGTTCCTTGGTATAAACTTTTCGGTAAATAATAGCATGGCTATCGGCGAGTGCGGAAGAATACCGTTATGCCACGAATATTATTCAAGATGTATAAAATATTGGTGTAAACTCTTGCAAATGCCTAATACTAGATATCCAAAAAGTTGTTACAATATGCTTAAATCGTTGGACGATGTAGGTCGGAAAACATGGGCATCAGAAGTTAGACATCTTCTTTTTAAGTTTGGATTCGGTTTCGTATGGATAGCCCAAGATATAGGTAACCCCGATATATTTATGTCCCAACTCAAGTTAAGGATCGCAGATTGCTTAAAACAAGATTGGCACAGTAGTATCGATAATTCTTCACGATGTGACCATTACAAACACTTCAAATCTCTTTTAAACGTTGATAAATACATTAGTTTAGATATGCCATTTCATTTGAGAAAAGCTATGGCACGGATTCGATGCTCAAGTCATAAACCAAATATAGAGACGGGAAGACATCTCGGCGTGGATAGAGAAGAACGCATTTGCACTCATTGTCTTGTTCATAATGATATTAAGGTTGTTGAGGACGAGTACCATGCGTTTTCTTTTATCATAGATACACAGATTTGCGTAATCGATATCTACATTCAATATCCGCCAAAATCCATCGAAACGTTTTATTCTCTTCTTTGTTGTACAAATAAAACAACGATATTTAGACTTTCATCTTTTATTTATAACATGTTAAAGATCAGAGACCAACAGGTATGAAGTATAGTTCGTGCTCACAGTTTAATTTATTGAAATTTAGTTGGAATTGCATTAATCAGGTGGTTTGTTATAATTTGCATTATGTATTATACTTGTATTGTGGGCGGAGGCCTTTGATTACTTAATAAAGAATTATTGTATTAAATTGATAACGTTGAATATTATGTGCATTGGTTAACGGTGAGAGGATACACATGTATATATGCCGATGCGTATAACTCATTAATTGTAATACAAGATTAAATTGATAACGTTGTATTTTAGGTGCATTGGTTAACGGTGATTAACGGTGAGATGATATATCTGTAAATATGCCGATGCGTATCAATTGCGTTGCAGAATTCGTATACATTACTACACGTCATAATTAGAGAGTGGCTCACATATATTTACTAGATAATTATTTGTTTGTGTAACGATGATTGTATAAGATTGTTGTGTTAATGAACCGACATCTTAAAGTATGTATCATAACAGCCTAAGCCTCCCGGAGTGGAGCTAAGCCTTTTGGGTGAGTAGGTCCTCAAGGTGATTCATCGCATAACGTAATAAGCGGGTGGAGACGGTCCCCGTACCTGGACAACATGGTCAGGTTCCCGGGACACGTGGTTATAGAAGGCCTTTGATGACAATCAACGATCATTGGAGTCGCGCATCATGTTCATAAGCGCTCGCGCATCAAATACATCGCGTTAGATCATCATTCTGTGTAACGTTTCGGATCATCAACATTGTTGTAACTTCAACAACACGTTCGTGTCATATATATAGACAGTCAACATATTCAGTATGTGATACTATACGTTCATGAGAACAGACTTTTTTCATATTTCATCTGTGTATTCGCTTGTTTTTCTGGATAATTATATATATATTTAATATACTTTAGATGTTATGTAAATGCAGTTACCGACATTGATTCTTTCCTGAGTTAGTTCCAACCCCTAGGGTCATCTTGCGATACCAGGTTCTACGGTGCACCATAGCTCACTCATACCATACTGTCATCCCAGTAAAACGGGACAGTGTAAGTAAAGATAACCCCTCCAGGTTACATTCTTTAACAAACAATGTAGCATTAATGGGAAATATATGTATAACACTTAAATGATCATGGATAAATGAATATTAAAAATCATAGAAAGACACAAAGCAAGTACTCAGTGGCTTGGCAGAAGCCAGAGCAACAAAAGAACAAACCATAAGGGTATGACAAGACTAGACTTTAGACGAGCATCAGATGCTACCGTCCTTTGAGGATTTAGGTAGACGTCATCACAGGGTCCTCAATCTGTTCTGTCATCGCACAATCAAAGAGGAAAGCATAGTGTCGAACTGTAAATGGGTCAACCACTAAACATGCATACGTTGCAAAACTATAGGGTCATAACCTCTTTTGATAAACTTTTTAACAAGTTTAATAAAGATTGTATGAAAATGATTATGACCACGGATCTTACGAAGTTTGTAAATCACATCACCTGAGAAGTCAGGTTGTGATAGTCCTTGTCGCAGAAGAGTTCTTAGATTACTTTTATATTTTAAAAAATAGATCAGGGTAACGCTCATAAAATTAAATAATAATAATTAAATAAAATAATTTTACAAACGTTTTTCGAAGTTTATGGTAACGGTAGCCCTGACAGAGAAGCTTCTTAGTTATACACAGATTACAAATGAACATTCATCTGTGTTGTAAATAACAACATACAACGCAAAGTATACAACAACACGTGTGGCTAACGGTGTTACGGGTAAAATGTAACAAGAAATTAATCAAAACTAGCAAGAACTATTTCTAAAATATATCAACACATTTATTCAAATACTACAATGAAAAATATTCACTTGCAGAAAAGACATAAAATGCATCCATTATTTCTTTAAAATCAGATATAAGAATAAAATCTAAATAGTATTGGCAAGTGTCGCTTTAATCTAAATGGTCAAGTGTACCTTTAATCAAAAGTGTAAAGTGTCCCTTTAATCGAATTTCACTTCAAGTGTTTTCTGTGTTTTTTTTTATTCACAATAGTCCAAGTAATCCAATGTCACTTAAGTATAGATGAGCACAATCATTTGTATCCTGTCAGTATATATTTTTAATTCAAGCATCCAATATTTTCACGTTCTACTGAGCTCAACATTTAATTCTCAATCCAAATACTGTACCATATACTGAACAAATAACTCCAAAATGCTGTATTTTTACTGTCATAGAACGTCATAGAACATCAGTTAAGATAAACAAGTTATTTAAATAACCTTGAATGACAGTTCATATGATGTATCGCATCATAAACACAAAAACATCATGTTAAATGTAAACATCATTATTTTATTTACTGATCAAGAAACTTCTATATGTTTCTGATTGTAAATTAATGACCTTGGATTAAGAATACTCATATGTAACACTATCCCACTTAAGGGACCAGGTAATATTTATCGGGGGTGGGACCGGTGCAAATAGGGCTACACTAGGTTACGTCACTCCTCAAGTTCGTGTCTGTCAGCTTCTTCCAAAACACTGACACCTACTTTAGATTTCTTACGTAGTATTTCATCGTATAGAGAATCGATATTGCGAACACGTGCATATCCTGTCCATCAGTTTCATTAAAGCGTCAATGTTTACCCGCTCACACTTATTCTTAAGTCCTCGTCCATATCCACATCCGCACACCAGTTTATTTTGAACTCATCTGATGCATCTATTCACAAAATCACCATCCGAACCGTATCTGAACTCATCTAGTATTAAAGAACACCTGATACATATATTCACAAAATCACCATCCGAACCATATCTAGCTCATCTGGTATTAAAGAACACATGATGCATCTATTCACAAAATCACCATCAGAACCGTATCTGAGCTCATCTGGTATTAAAGAACACCTGATTCATCTATTCACAAAATCACCATCAGAACCGTATCTGAACTCATCTGGTATTACAGAACACCTGATGCATCTATTCACAAAATCACCATCCGAACCGTATCTGAGCTCATCTGGTATTAAAGAACACCTGATTCATCTATTCACAAAATCACCATCAGAACCGTATCTGAACTCAAATGGTATTACAGAATACCTGATGCATCTATTCAAAAAATCACCATCCGAACCGTATCTCCTCTTTTTTATTTCGCTCTACTCAGTTCTATATTTTGCTCCGTATCCATTTTCAGGAGTATTAGCAGATAATGAAATAAATGTATCGTCATTTGCGGTAACTGCAACATTCTGAAAAAAAATATGAAAGGAGAAAACTTATATTTCCACTGTTAAAGGTGACATTTTTACGTGTAAATATTAACTGAATAATCCACTATTCACCCACTATTATCATGCGCTGTAAGAGTGTTTGTGGCAGAGCGACAACGGCATAGGTGTTGTATTTTTAGTTTCATCTCATTTATCAACTGTTTCCATTCTTTTTTAAATGTTGACCCACTAACGAAATACAAGATGAAGTTAAAGGCAAAGTTGCTGAAAATGACACTATATGCAATACTGTTGACAAGCTGTAGTCTTGCAAATTGTTTATCCGTTGCGTTTTCCTGTAAATTGTTTTTCAGAACCCTAAAAATTCCATACATGGTCGTTGTCACGATGAAAAACGAACACAATATGAACAGCACTTTCGTCGCAGATCGCCTTCTCTCGCGGACAATAGCAGGTTCGTGTACCGCTGGTTGTATCCTTCGCGACTGCACGACCAGTTTTCTGGCGATCACCACATTTCCACTAACTATCAAGACCACTGGAATTACGTTATAGAAAACTAAAATGAGCGAATTCCATGGTCCGTTGTAAAAACGGGCATAGTCGTCGGAAACAAGTAAACATTGACTTATTGGCGTACTGTTTCCTACTGAAGAATTGGAGTTTGTCTTCCAAAGGTCATTACCGAATAACAAATGACTGTTGAAAATTGAAACAATACACAGTGTCAGAACAACCGTAATCAATGCTTTTTTTGCTCCCCATTTCGCTTTTGCAAAGTGAGGAAATTTTACCAGTAATACTCGTTCGATGGTCAATAAAACTAGAATCCAGACAGATACTCCACCTGCTGTAAAAGACAGCCATTCGTTCCCTCTGCAGTGCAGTATCGACAACGTCGTAATATCGAATCCGGTGGCCACTAATACGATAGGCCGAATTGGTCCGGTCCATAGAAATGTGGTATCGGACAAGGCTAGAAACATAAGAAAGACGGATGTTGACGATTTTCTCATTTGGCGCCGTGATAATACCGCTATATTCATAATATTTCCAAATGTCCCAAATATTAACAACGCCGACGGAATGGTTTTCCATATCCAAACTGCAACACGGCATTCGATGAATCCCGGATTTCCACATGGTGATAGTAGTGATCTATCCTTAGTAGTGTTCACATCCATTTTTTTTTTTTATTCTGTAAAACAAAAACAAAATATCCTAAATGTGCGCGCGAGCGTGCGTGTTTAAGTAGCTAATATTCTACATAACTCATCCAGATAATATGTGAAAAAGCACTTCTAAAACACAATTATTAACCTTATATTAAAGATGTTTTGAAATGTTATTCTTCTTTATTGATAAAAGTTTGTTTTCCGTAAATACCCGCGTCACATGCACACTACTTGAACCCACTGTATACGAATTGTATACGAATATATACGAATATTATGTATTTATATTTTCTAAAATCTGTGTTGTCAAGCATTGATTTTGCGTATCACGTCTCCACGGTTACATGTACATATAAATGTATTATAGGCTGTGAGCTAGTAGGAGAAACCCTCCCCCCCCAGGGGGAATTTTGTAGGGTATGATTTTCTGAAAGAACATACAGTAAGTTTCAAAATGAGACATGTGTGCCATCTGAGCGTTGGGGCTTTAGTGAGTTTTGGGGGAAAACGTTGCGTTTTTAGACAAAAATCGCCGAAATCTGGAATTATTTTTTAGAAAAAGAATGGAATATATTAGAACCAATTTGAATTGATGGAATCTTTCTCGGAACGCATCTCTACGTGTCCCAAAATATTATTTGTGGATGCGATGGTTAAATATTGAGATTTTGGGTAAAAATGTTAAAAAATTGAATAAAATTGCTGATTTCTGTAATACATTGGGGATATTTAACTAAAAAATATAAAAATATCTAATACAATAGAAAAAAGAAATATTGTAACCTTTTTGGGCAGGGTAAGGTCCAGTGATTCAGTAGAAAAAAGTCCCAAACCGCATGATGTTTGGAAATGCCTTAATTTTGGGGCGAAAAATGTGTATATTTGTCAAAAATCGCCGGAATCTGGAATTATTTTTTGAAATTAGTTTGAACATAAACTTATCAAACTGAAGCAATAGAATGTTGCACGGCATACATATTCAAGTTTTTCCTGACACATTATATAACATATGTGCTCAAATATTGGCATTTTAGGGCAAAATGTTGGAAAAAATGACAAAAATCACTGATTTCTGTAATCCATTGGGTTATTGGGTTAAAATATAGAAACAAATTTAATACAATTGAATAAGGACACATTGTAACATTTTTGGATAGACAAAGGTCCAATTATTAAGTAGAAAAAATTCCCGAACCGTATGATGCTTGAAAATGCCTTATTTGTTAGGCGAAAAATGTGTATTTTTGTCAAAAATCTACGGAATCTGGAATTATTTTTGAAAATAGTTTTAACATAAACTTATCAAATTGAAGTTATATAATGTTGCACAGCATACATATTCAAGTGTTTTCTTGCATCATATATAACATATCTGCTGAAATATGTTGGAAAAAAGGACCAAAATCACTATTTCTGCAATCCATTGCGGGTATGGGGTTAAAATCTAGAAAAATATATAATACTGGTACAATAGAAAATAGACTGTAAGCTAGTAGGAGTAACCCTCACCCCAAGGGGAATTTTGTACACCCTAATTTTCTGAAAGCCCATTATGTGTAGAGCATTTTGGAACATGTACGTGTACCAACTGGCGACTTGGACTTTATCACGTTACCGGTATTTCGAACATGATACATAGAGCTATATACAGTATACGTTATAAATAGAGAAAAAGTGTTGAGCGACGCTCTGCGTACGGCCACTGGGCCGACCCACAGATTTTGCGACACAACGGGACCGGTGGCCAGCTGTTGGCAAAGGTCCCCAGTACATGTGGCACTCGGTCGCTAGTCCATATTAAGAGAAAGGCTACCCGAGTTCGAGTTTCGAACATGGCACATAGAGCTATATACAGTTATATAGAAGGATATAGTGTTGAACAACCTTCGGCCGATGGCCGCTGGGCCGACACAGATTGGGTGACACAACGGGACTAGTGGGCAGCCGTCGGCAAAGGTCCCGGCAACGCGTGGCATTCAATCGCTAGGTTATATCAGGGGGGATGCTACCCGAGTTCGGGTCTCGAACCTCGTAACTTACCTAGAGACTTATACAGTATAGTTATGTATGTATAGAGGGAAATAGCATTGAGTAAACATCGGCTGATGGCCGCTGGACCGATCCACATATTTTATGACACAACGGGACTGGTGGCCAGTCGTCGGCAAAGGTCCCCGCTATGCGTGGTACATGGTGTCTAGGCCTTATCAGGGTGAGGGCTACCCGAGTTCGAGTCTCGAACATGGCACATAGAGCTATATACAGTTATATAGAAGGATATGGCGTTGAACAACCTTCGGCCGACGGCCGCTGGGCCGACACAGATTGGGTGACACAACGCAACGGGACAAGTGGGAAGCCGTTGGCAAAGGTCCCGGCAACGCGTGGCATTCAATCGCTAGGCTGTATCAGTGGGGTGGCTACCCGAGTTCGGGTCTCGAACCTCGTAACTCACCTAGAGCTTTATACAGTATAGTTATATATGTATAGAGAGAAATAGCGTTGAGCGACCATCGGCCGCTGGCCGCTGGACCGATCCACATATTTTGTGACACAACGGGACCGGTAGCCAGCCGTCGGCAAAGGTCCCCGCTATGCATGGTACATGGTCCCTAGGTCTTATCAAGGTGTGGGCTACCCGAGTTCGAGTCTTGAACATGTAACATAGAGTTATATACAGTTAAATAGAGGGAAATAGCGTTTAACGACCTTCGGCCGATAGCCGCTCGGCCGACCCACATATTTTATGACACAACGGGACCAGTAGCCAGCCGTCGGCAACGGTCCTCGCTACGCGTGGCACTCGGTCCCTACGTCGTATCAGGGGGAAGGCTGCCTGAGTTCGTGTCTCAAACATGCCACATAGAGCTATATAGTACATAGCTTTGAACGACCCGCAGCCGACGGCAGCTGGGCCTACCCACAGGTATTGTGACCCAACGGGAACGGTGGTCAGCCGGCGGCAACGGTTCTCGCTATGCGTGGCACTCAATCCCTAGGTCGTTTCAGTGGGATGGCTTCCCGAGTTCGGGTCTCGAACATAGAACCTAGAGCTATATACAGTATAGTTATATAGAGAGAAATAGCCTTGAGCGACCCAATGCCGATGGCCGCTGGGCCGACCCACAGGTTTTGTGACTCAATGGCGTGGCACTCGATCGCTAGACCGTATAAGGGGATGGCTACGTGAGTTCGGGAGGAAGGGGGGTGTCTACAGCCAGCTCAACAACTAGTAAATGATGTGTTGTATTGTTCGGGAGGTTCTGTCATGCCATTTTTTAACAAATTCTCATAAGGTATCAGCTAGAGCAGGCTTGTTTGAGCAAATAAAATGTCAGCCTGCCATGCACTCCTTGGAAACATATGATGGGTCAATGGCAATATCGCCAGGTGAGAATAGGAATGTTCCATAAAAGAAAGACGGCACTTTTTTCTCTCATCTGGCGATATGTCGTTGTAACATGTATGTTTAAATTACTTTTTGAAGAAAACAATCCAGATTTCGTTTATGTTTTATTAATAACACATTTTCCTCCAACAAAATAAAGCAGCATTTACCATCTTCTGATGGGTTTTCTGGTATATTATTGCACATTGGACTGCAAAAATGTTACAATATTTTTTTCCCCATTATTTCTATGCACTTTTAATTGTTTCCCAATACCTCAATGCATTACAGAAATCGGCGATTTTAGTAATTTTTTCAACATTTTGCCCTAAACTATAAATACTTGAGCATACATATTATATCTGATACAATAAATGACTTGGATATGTATAGTGTGCAACATTTTGTTGCTTCAATTTGATAAGTTTATGTTCAAACTATTTTCAAAAGATAATTGGAGATTCCGTTGATTTTTTACGGAAATACACATTTTTCGCCTGAAAATTAAGGCAATATTTTAAACATCATATGGTTCATGAATTTTTTCTACTTAATTATTTGACCTTTGTCTATCCAAAATGTTACAATATGTCTTTATTCTATTGTATTAATTTTTTTTTTCTAAATTTTAACCCAATAACCAAAATGGATTACAGAAATCAGTGAGTTTTGTCATTTTTTCCAACATTTTGCCCTAAAATGCCAATATTTGAGCACATATGTTATATATGATGCCAGGAAAAACTTGAATTTATATGCTGTACAACATTTTATTGCTTCAATTTGATCAGTTTATGTTGAAACTAATTTTAAAAAA
>JAWPHD010001791.1:0-90000 GCA_037043455.1 Cyrtodaria siliqua | reverse complement strand
TTGATATAAGAGTTCTAGCTTATTTTGCAGAACATGTATATTTCATCTTTTATCACTAAGGTCTTGCGATTTAGAACTGCAGAAAATGGGTATCTCGAAGGCCTAAGGCTTCAGATATGCAGAATGGAAATAGTGATCCTTCATCTTAAAGGCCTTGCGCTTTAGAGCTGCAGAATGGAGTGTTAATCCCCTGTCTCTAAGATAGTGAGCTTTAAAGCTGCAGAACAGGTAAATTGCATCCTTCATAATAAAGGCGCTGAAAAAATTGGTATTTTGTTTTTTCATTATTTATTACTAAAGCCTTGCGCTTAAAGCTGCAGGCTGGGATTTTTTCATTTTTCATTACTAAAGCATTGCGCTTTAGAGCGGCAAAACGGATATATTTCATCCTTCATCAATAAAGCCTTGCGCTTTAGAGCTGCAAAAATGGCATATTTCATCAGTGATCGTTAAGGCCTTGCGCGTTAGAGCTACAGAACAGGTGTCTTTTATAATTCATCTCTAAGGCCTTGCGTTTTTGAGCTGCAGAATGAGAATACGGCTCCACAATGCTGTGACGATGTACAGATAATTAAATATTGATGGTGTGATGTTGTACTAAATTTAAATTCAGATGGTTTTAATTTTTAAAAAAAAAAATATATAGTGGCAATTAAGCAACACATCGCCAAAAATTCTGCACACTGCACTACAGCATAGTCTTCTGCACACTGCTCTACAGCATAGTCTTCTGCACACTGCTCTACAGCATAGTCTTCTGCACACTGCTCTACAGCATAGTCTTCTGCACACTGCGCTACAGCATAGTCTTCTGCACACTGCTCTACAGCATAGTCTTCTGCACACTGCTCTACAGCATAGTCTTATGCACACTGCTCTACAGCATAGTCTTCCGCACACTGCTCTACAGCATAGTCTTCTGCACACTGCGCTACAGCATAGTCTTCTGCACACTGCTCTACAGCATAGTCTTCTGCACACCGCTCTACAGCATAGTCTTCTGCACACTGCTCTACAGCATAGTCTTATGAACACTGCACTACAGCATAGTCTTCTGCACACTGCACTACAGCATAGTCTTCTGCACACTGCTCTACAGCATAGTCTTCTGCACACTGCTCTACAGCATAGTCTTCTGCACACTGCTCTACAGCATAGTCTTCTGCACACTGTTCTACAACATAATCTTCTGCACACTGCTCTACAGCATAGTCTTATGCACAATGCACTACAGCATAGTCTTCTGCACACTGCACTACAGCATAGTCTTCTGCACACTGCTCTACAGCATAGTCTTCTGCACACTGCTCTACAGCATAGTCTTCTGCACACTGCTCTACAGCATAGTCTTCTGCACACTGCTCTACAGCATAGTCTTCTGCACACTGTTCTACAGCATAATCTTCTGCACACTGCTCTACAGCATAGTCTTCTGCACACTGCTCTACAGCATAGTCTTCTGCACACTGCTCTACAGCATAGTCTTCTGCATACTGCTCTACAGCATAGTCTTCTGCACACTGCTCTACAGCATAGTCTTATGAACACTGCACTACAGCATAGTCTTCTGCACACTGCACTACAGCATAGTCTTCTGCACACTGCTCTACAGCATAGTCTTCTGCACACTGCTCTACAGCATAGTCTTCTGCACACTGCTCTACAGCATAGTCTTCTGCACACTGCGCTACAGCATAGTCTTCTGCACACTGCTCTACAGCATAGTCTTCTGCACACCGCTCTACAGCATAGTCTTCTGCACACTGCTCTACAGCATAGTCTTATGAACACTGCACTACAGCATAGTCTTCTGCACACTGCACTACAGCATAGTCTTCTGCACACTGCTCTACAGCATAGTCTTCTGCACACTGCTCTACAGCATAGTCTTCTGCACACTGCTCTACAGCATAGTCTTCTGCACACTGTTCTACAACATAATCTTCTGCACACTGCTCTACAGCATAGTCTTATGCACAATGCACTACAGCATAGTCTTCTGCACACTGCACTACAGCATAGTCTTCTGCACACTGCTCTACAGCATAGTCTTCTGCACACTGCTCTACAGCATAGTCTTCTGCACACTGCTCTACAGCATAGTCTTCTGCACACTGCTCTACAGCATAGTCTTCTGCACACTGTTCTACAGCATAATCTTCTGCACACTGCTCTACAGCATAGTCTTCTGCACACTGCTCTACAGCATAGTCTTCTGCACACTGCTCTACAGCATAGTCTTCTGCATACTGCTCTACAGCATAGTCTTCTGCACACTGCTCTACAGCATAGTCTTATGAACACTGCACTACAGCATAGTCTTCTGCACACTGCACTACAGCATAGTCTTCTGCACACTGCTCTACAGCATAGTCTTCTGCACACTGCTCTACAGCAAAGTCTTCTGCACACTGCTCTACAGCATAGTCTTCTGCACACTGCGCTACAGCATAGTCTTCTGCACACTGCTCTACAGCATAGTCTTCTGCACACTGCTCTACAGCATAGTCTTATGCACACTGCTCTACAGCATAGTCTTCCGCACACTGCTCTACAGCATAGTCTTCTGCACACTGCGCTACAGCATAGTCTTCTGCACACTGCTCTACAGCATAGTCTTCTGCACACCGCTCTACAGCATAGTCTTCTGCACACTGCTCTACAGCATAGTCTTATGAACACTGCACTACAGCATAGTCTTCTGCACACTGCACTACAGCATAGTCTTCTGCACACTGCTCTACAGCATAGTCTTCTGCACACTGCTCTACAGCATAGTCTTCTGCACACTGCTCTACAGCATAGTCTTCTGCACACTGTTCTACAACATAATCTTCTGCACACTGCTCTACAGCATAGTCTTATGCACAATGCACTACAGCATAGTCTTCTGCACACTGCACTACAGCATAGTCTTCTGCACACTGCTCTACAGCATAGTCTTCTGCACACTGCTCTACAGCATAGTCTTCTGCACACTGCTCTACAGCATAGTCTTCTGCACACTGCTCTACAGCATAGTCTTCTGCACACTGTTCTACAGCATAATCTTCTGCACACTGCTCTACAGCATAGTCTTCTGCACACTGCTCTACAGCATAGTCTTCTGCACACTGCTCTACAGCATAGTCTTCTGCATACTGCTCTACAGCATAGTCTTCTGCACACTGCTCTACAGCATAGTCGTCTGCACACTGCTCTACAGCATAGTCTTCTGCACCCTGCTCTACATCATAGTCTTCTGCACACTGCTCTACAGCATAATCTTAGTGACTGTTTTGATAGAATCCTAAATCCTACCCAGCGCCTATCTTCTCCGAATCTCTTACAGATGACTAATAGCTTCTACTTGCTATCGCGATCCCATAGATGTCAAGGCCCGACAGAAGTCAATCTCGCAGCGTGAGATGGGGCCCAAGGTGAGGTTGACCCTTGGTTAGGGGTTCAGTGGGGTGAAGCCCCCCTAAAATCCGAGATGCTCCTTGGTTGATTTTATACATTTGAACTTAGAGGTATGCTCGTAACATTGTTCATATGCTCATATAGTTAATTGACTTATATTTAAGTCGCACAATATACGAAAGCGTTGCGAAAATCCTGGTTAAGCTATACTAAATTGTATCGTGTTTTGGTATAAGATATACTAAAATTATTAAAAATATCGCAGACACGCAGACAAAAAACGTTTGGTCAAATTCTTAGAATGCGTAAGTACGTGTGAGCGTGATTTGAAAATGCCTGTGTCTCACGCCAGTAATATATATAATGGGGGTGCTGGGCCAGTTTTCTTCCTCGCGACAAACAATCAAATAGTTGTCTCCAGATGCCCCAACACAATTGCAAGCACGTAATGGTGACGACATGTTTGATATCAGACATCTTTTACAACTGTATAAACTGCTTAATCGGTATCCGCTTAGGAAAAACTTTGCCCATACCCCCACTATCTATTAAACCTTAATTAATCACCCTCCGCTTAGGAATAACTTTGCCCAAACCCTCACTACCTATTAATGTTTGCAAATAACTAAAACATTTGCAATTGATCAGGCAAAGTCAGACGGAACTGGACAGTAGTCTTCATCATCGCTGCAAATATCGTTTTTTACCATAGAGTATTTTATTTTCCTACACTTTGCTATTTTGTATTTCAGTTTAAGAAGCTCTTCTCTGTTACTATCCAGCTCACGTTCATAATTATCCATTTCAACCAGCAATAGTCTTTGCTTATTAACTTTGCTTTTTTTGATACCCATACAATCATCACGAACTACTTTATATTCTACTTAGAGTTGCTTACCTCTCATCAATTCTCTTCTTTATTTATCTTTTAAATTGTTAAGATTCCCGCAAACATTTTCTAACTTTTCTTGTTCCATTATATAAAATAATACTATATATAATTATTTTTAAACTCTTATTTAATATTTTCAATATCCTTGAATGGAACCCAACTATTGAAATCCTAATTGTAACCCTTCCATTTAACCAATGCTTGTTTCTTTTTGTAATCACGCCGTATTACTTTTTCAATCCTGAATATTTCTTGCTTTACTTTTATCATTTCTAATTCATAAAAGCTTCCATCAATGCTTGGTTGTTTACATCTTTTATTTTGTATATCACATGATTTGTATATTGAATTCCATCAACAACAAATATTTCTTCAGTCCAATTCGGAGTATAACCTTTCTCAAACGTTCTTTTATATTTGCTGATTCTAACATTATCCCCTATTTTAAACTTTGGCTTAATTTGATTACTACTAATTTTTCCATACAAGTTGAAATACACCATTCCTTTATTCTTTTTATCACTTGCTTCAGTCGGTGTCATTTTAATACTCCGATGTTTTGTGTTATTATACTTGTCAACCATTTCTAGTAACACGTCTAACTATGTGTTTGTATTGTTTGCTGTGAAATATGTCCACATCCTCTGTTTTAATGTTCTGTTAAATCGTTCAATTACTACAGCTTTTCCAAAATTAAACGCGTGATACATTTCGATATTATTATCAACAAGGAACTGCTTGAATATTTTATTGTAAAATTCAACTCCCTGGTCAACCCACAGCAATTTACATTGTCTTCCCATACTTATGATTTTTTGGAACGCTTTAGTAATTTCTAAACCAGTTTTATTTGGAAACGGCACAACCCAAGCAAATTTACTAAACACGTCAATAACAGTAAGCAAGTATTTAGTACCTTCATTATACTTTGAAAACGATTTCATATCAACCGAGTCAGCAGACCATATTTTATCAATTTCATTAACAATCACACGGCGTTGAGTGAACTTTCTTCGTATAGGCTTATGAAGTTCATCTGCTAACTTTCAACGCCTTTTCTTGTTTCTTGATGCTCAAAGACCAAGTTTGTATTTAGTACTAATAAGCGGCTTAACAATTAAATTCTTAGCGATTTTTTTCCCCAAGTGATTAAGACTTACTTGTTTTTAAACTGGCCAGCATGCTTTTATTACACATTGATTTATTACTAGGATTTTCGTCATAACAATAATCATGCTCTTTGCAAATAACATCTAACTCGTTTGCCGGTTCTCCGCTATCAAGCGGGTTACCCGGACTGCAATATTTATAACCAGGAATTGTTAACCCCTTTTTAGGTAATAAAGGAAGTAACACTTTATGAATACCAATATTTCCACTTTGTGTACTTTTAACAAACTGTGTTTTAGTAATACCACAAGACGCACATATTGCTTTTAACATTCTTCTTCCATTTTTTGCTAAAACATACTGAGGATTAATATTTTCAGTAACCATTTTTTCCTTTATACAATAACTCATATATAATATGATTAGACTAAACTTGTTTAACCTAAAATTCGTTTACAAAATATGATTTTATGATGTTTTCATTTTCTACTGGTTTGTAAGGTTTTAATAATTTGTAAAGAATATCATACGTACTATTTCCTTCTTGCAATTTTTTAATGAAGAATAGACAGAAATATCCACATAGGAGACTTGTTTTATCTTGATACTGGATAGTGTTGTATTTTATATTAGGTATGTACGCTAAAACTTCTTTTGGTGGACTCAAACCAAACGGATCGAAGTAATAATTATCATAGTAACAAGTCCAGTGTGTACCAGGTCCAGTATAATCATCAAGATTAATAATACCGCATTCTTGTTTATTTTGTTTTGTCGATAATTTGTTCTTGCTAAACACTCCCTGAATTTTTGTATACCTAACTTCTTAACCCACTTTAATATGTTTAAGTTAGAGATAGGTTCGTTTTTGAAAATTAACTCTTTTTTTACGAATGGGATACTTCTATATGGTCTAATTTGTGAGTCTAATTGTAAACCATTTCCACGATCAACTCTCAATCCTTTTCCCTTTCTGCCTACTTGAAACATTTTCCAGTTAAACCACTGATAAGAGATCCAATCAATGGAATTCCTAATGATGCAAGCAGTCAGAGAATTACCCCGTCTGGTTGTTGTTGCCTTGTCAGTTTAATAGGACAACAACCTTTAGACTTTATCATCTTGTTTCTTTGTGCAAGAGTTAATTTATTTGATCCAAGAAGTGCTTGTTTTTCATCACTAGGAATAGTTACCATCCCATTTCCAAATAGTTAACTAATTCCAGTACTTGTCAAGCCACTTAGTGCTCCCGTTGCCAGAGGTCCTAATATTTTTGGAGCAAATTTTGCAGCTGTTGGTAATATAGTTTTAGTCAACAAACCAGCTAATGCTCCCAAACAGCCTCCGTTTTTAGACTGAGATCTGATTTGTGTTTTTGATATATTTATTTCTAACCCACGTCCGTCGTTTATTGCCTTCATAATGTTTTTAATTTGAGTGGTTGTTAACAACAAAGGAAAATTCTCAGTTAGTTGATTATTCTTTAGCCTGAGCGTTAATTCACTTTTGTTTTCATATGCTTTTGCCAGACTTCGTTTCTGGCCATGTGTCAAATTTACTGAGTAATTTTGGTAAGTCATATGTACTATAAGTTAGATTAAATAATAACTACTTCATTTCCAACAGTATCAATAACGACATCTTCCTCATAGAGAACCAGAGAATAAGCTTTATAAGGATCTCCTGGAGCTATATTTAATTTATATCTCAAATTCAGTTCTTTTTGATCAACACTGACCTCACTTCCCTTGTAACTTAAATCGAAATATATCATTCCAAAGAGATTTTTAAAATTACCCACACTGAGTAAAGTTCCAGTGTTTTTATCATTTTGTTTGTAAGAATAATTAATAATATCTCTAAATATTCTTACAATATTATCATGGCTGTATTCAGTTTCTGGATAATATACCCCATTTCCAACTTCCAATCTGGCTGTTTGTAAATAGCAATCAGTATCAACAGCATTTACCTGAAACGTATCCAAAAGGTGAGGGTTTCGCTGTTGGTGTGAACTCTTGTTTAATCTTTGCAAATACACAAAAACATGTTTAGGATTTTTAACACCAGCCGTTATTCTAAATACAGATTCGGTTGCTTGAGAACTTCCGTTTTCTTGTATCATCTCACGGAGGTAAGTCCACTTTGTTGATGTCTTGTGATTTGACATAATATAATCCAAACCATCCGAGTTAAATATCATTTTAGGTATCCACAAAACTAATTTATTAATAACCACTCGACCATTATCATTGTTTTAACACTAACATCTTTGAAAATTACCACATAATCATCTGTCAGTTGCAGGCTGATTTGAATCTGACTAGGAGGCAGCATGTTTGTTTCCAAACCCTCAGAAGGAATATTTATTTAATGGAATTATTGAGTCAACGTTTTGATTAGTTATGATTAAAGCATGATTAAAGCAAGATTAAAGCATGGCGAGCTGCAAATCCTAAATTATAACCAGCTTGAGCACCTCGATATTCTGCCACAGCCGTATTATCTAAATAAAAGTATTCGTTTGTTCCAGTTGTCTTCACATAATCGCCAGACATTTCAAGCAAACTTTTAACGTTAACAAATCTGTAAAGATTATTTCCATCATAAACTGTTTTTCCATTTTGCTTTACTTGCATTTGATCAATCAACGAAGCCGCTTCGTTAATTAAAGCAATTCTGTCAGCAAGGTTGTTTACTTTAAAACCTATTTCAAAAAATGCGTTATACCATTCACAGTAAGAACTTCTGTCATTTATTGTAAATTGGTAGCCACTTTTTATTTGTCTAGTATTAGCTCCAGGTAAAGTTATGGGGGTATCTAACTGAATAGGTACATGTTCATATCTAGTATTATATTTATCACTTCGAAGAAACATCTCTGTATACTAGTAATTAGAATATTTTTATTTAATCAATTTTTGGTTCCTCTTCCAGATAGTAATCTGTTAATTTGTGCATTCACATATTCTTCTGTTTCAGCTACAACTTCTTTTTTATTATCAGCCTTTGTAAGTTCTTTTAAAATTATCTCACCTTTTGGTTTAGGTTTAATAACTGAAACTAATTTATCAGCAGCCAATTTTCCTACTTCATCTCCAAGTTTTTTAAGAACCACTTTCTATGATTTGTTTACCAGCAGTTTCTAATGCCTTTTTTTTACCTGCTGTTTTTACAGACTCACTAAATATTTTTGATCCAACCTTTGAAAAAATGTCAAATATGCCAGCTCCAGTTTATCTGTCTACTCGAGTATATGTTCCTGTACTAGTATCATAAACATTTTTTAATCGTGTCATATAATATATGTTAGATAAAACATAAGTTACTCAACTTATATTACATTAATTCCTTCAAAACAAATCGAAATGATGTTTGAACTCCATTTAAATTAATAATTTTGCCGGAGAAGTCGGTTATGTTAATATTAATACTGTTAATGATCGTTTTGTTTACTTCACAGAACCCGACTCTTATCGGTTCATCTTTAAAAGGATACGATCTCGTCAGATCAGCTGTACTTATTTCGTAAATAACATCCCCGTATGATTCATCAACAATAGAATCACAGTGGATATACAATGTATCGATAGAATATGTTATGTTTGGTGTTACAGTTCCAAATTTAGTGTCTCTAATAACTGCATCTTTGTCAAACCAGATTAAGGTATGAAAGTTTGTTTCTCTTAAATCAAGCATGCAATTATTATGAATGGTAACCAAACATTTGAAACTTGATAAATCAAACTCAGTTCTTATCGGGACAGGTAGGTCAGCGGGTAAATCACCGTTTACAGTCAATGTTTCTTTTATGTAATTATCAATATCAGCATAACTGTAATTTCCATTTGAAAAACTAATAGTTTTCCAATCTGTTCCATTGTGATACCTTATCACTTTGTTATTAAAATCTTCACTAATATTATACCACGAGTAAGTCATGGAATTAATCTTATCAAGTCCAATGCCATACTGTTTGTTCTTGTATAATGGTAATGGCCGGTCAAATACAGTTGTAAAATTACTCGGTGTATTTGAGCTATTAATTATTGACGCTTTTTCTGATGATATTACAATTTTTTGTTCCTTTATACATATTAGTAGATACAATTAATCACCTTTGTAAAACATTTAAAACTTGACCTTTCAAAATTGAAAACTTGAGTGCCACGTATTTTACTTAGAAAGATGCCCCAATATTTAGATTCTGGAAGATATGCTTCAAATGTTCCTTTTAGTATTCGTTTACTATTTTCTATCTTTGGTTGAACATGTGATTCATCAGTACGTGGACTTAGGTTAAGCAAACTAAAACATACTGTATTTAGGTTTGTATTTGTAACTGTATATGTAAGATCTGCTTCAACTATATAGCGCCCGGGTTTTACAATTGTCAAGCCTATACCCACTTCTGTAGCATGTTCTTCACTTTTTACAAATGAACTATATGTACGAGTAAATGCTTCGATAAAACTGCTATGAATGGTTCTTTCAAGTGGTTTTCGTGTTGAATATGATACATAACGTAAACTGCCGTCATTCATAATGCTTATGCCATCATCTATTGTAGCTTCAAGAATTAGAATCCGGTTTAAATAATCTACTTTTACTTTCAACTTATCAATTATACCAGGAACTGCTGTGTGGCGACTATCAGACGTTTGATTAAACTGTTTCAATGAAGCTATTTCGCCATCAAAAGCTTTGCTCCTTTCATCCTGGGCAGCTTTCAATTGCTTCGAAGCATCATCAATAGCAATTTCTAGTTGATCAGTGTCAACCAGTTTGCTCAGAGCAGTCTCCAGCGTCTTGCTGCCAACTATTTTCTGTTTGATGTCTTCAAACTCTTTGCTTATATCGTCGACGTTGGTGTTTGTCTGTTCATTTGATATTTTAATTTGAGTTATTTCGGTAGTAAAAGAAGTTCTCATTTGTTTTGAAGCATCAGCAATAGCAGTTTCTAGTTCATTATTATCAACCATTTGTTTATTGATTTCCCCAATCCGTGTATTACTATTTTGAACACCAAATCTTATTTGTTCACTTAACTTCTTATAGTTTTCACTCTCTTCCAATCCATCTTCTTTCTTTTCTAACTCTTTAAAAGCATCACCCAAAAGTTTTTTTTCATCTTTTTAACCGTTTTGAATTTCAATCATTTTCTCACGGTTTGTCTGTAATTGCTTTTGTATTAGACTTAGTTTATCATCAACACCTGTTGTTAAATTTTTCATCATATCTGGAATTTTATCAATATTATAATCACGTATGATCTTTGCTACTCTTCTAACAGTAAATTGCCTTGTTGTTGCATCATCTGCTTTTTCCGGATTACCAACATTGATAATTGTATTATTACCCATGTTAAGATCACTTCTTAAAACATTTCCTGTTTTTTACACTTGTGAAGATAATTAACCAAATGTTTTTGTTTTACATACTCAGACAGCACAATACCAACATTTGTAATATTAACACTGCCAGTAGTTACTTCCTCGCCAAGATCGTTAAAAAATCCCATTATATATAATATGATTAGATTAAATTTCACCAGTGAAGTTTCTTTTGACCAACTTTCTAGGACGATCAAGATACAGAAAGTCGTACTGCTTGTCAGTTGCTTTTTTATACTGATCTTTGCTGACATCTTGTTCGTTGGAAAGCATACCCGGCTCACGATTAACTGGAGTTGCAAAGAATATGTAATGAGAGAAATTCAACCGAATGTCTTTGGGAGTTTTGTAATAAGATTGAGATAAATAAATTACACAACAATGTTTATGTCTTCCCTGGATGAAATAATTAATAATATCATTTTGATTGCGTTCGCAAACATAATCATCAAAAATGACTATATTTTGAGTATCAGAATCCAAATCATTTACAGGGATAACTTGATCATTCGAACATTCTAGTATGTCTTCAATTGGGATTTTATTATTTTTTGCTATCTTTTCAAGATTTTGTGACAAGACCTGATACTTCGATTGTTCCGAGTTTTTAGCAAACAAATACATTTTTTCATAGTAAAATAAAGGTTTTAATAGCATGTGAACTAATGTGGTTGTTTTGCCAGAACCTGAATTACCACAGTAAAACAACAGTTTGGCATAAAGTTCCATATTTGTTTAAAATTACCGTTTTCTGTTTTCATATCATAGATTGGAATGTCCATTATAATAATACTTAGATAATACTTGTCTTAACTTATCTTGACTTATCTTAACTTATCTTATTTTTAATCTAACCTTATATTATACATGTCTTTGTTAAAATGGAAAGAATTAGCAGATAAAAAGCGAAAAGCGAGTGAGCTTGTTAAAGAATACGAGAATAGAGTTATCCGCAAAAGATTAGAAAAAGGAGCTAGCCGTGATTTGTACACGGAAGTATTTAAACCTGTGACTGGCGAAATAAAAAGTCAGTCAGAACAGTTAACTAAGCAGTTAGCTTCTCTTCCGGAAATAAGTCAGCAATTAGCACGTCTTCCGGCAGCAATAGGCGAGGAAGTACAAGAAAAACAAATGTATCAGGGATTACCCCATTTATTTCCCGAAGAAACTCGTAAACCAACTACTGGTAATCTAGATGCTGGAATCAATAAAGAAGTGATAACTTGCCCTTACCGTCGAGTGTAGCTGGAGATAACTCAAAACTCGGAAGCATAGTCGTGGATGTTAGTAGGATGATCAGAGATAATGGTCGCAATATGACTGCTTTTACTAACCGAATTAGAAATGAAAAGACTACAATCGCGAGAGATCAGTACAAACAATTTCAAAAAACTTTGGAAAACGAGTCAGAAGCTTTAACATATTATAGAGAAAGAATTGATGCAATACTTAAGCATAGTGAAGTTTTTTTAGGTAAAGGGATGCAACAAAATAAAAAAAACTATAAAGTCGACACAGACGGTCACTATGGAATGTTACAAATTGATTTAGCTAATCTTGCTGGTCATCACAAACTTATTGCCAGGCAAGGAGAAGCAGTTGTGCTAGACTTAAAAGTAGACGATGATTTTATAGACTTGATAACAAAGCGTTACAATAATAAAAAAACTTATTCAAAACTGTCTCAGAATGCTTTCAAGGAACTAACAGAATTATCTGGTTTACCAATTCATAAAGGTTCTTCAAAGTTTAAGAAGATTTTAGGAGGTTGTGCTGATGTTAAATATTACAATAGTCCTGATGATTTGATTAGTGATCTAGAGTTAGTATGCGGAAGTATCGAATCGAAATAATAGTCCACAGATAATAAATAAAGGTATTAGCATAATCGACGAATTATTAAAAATAGGCGAAATGTCACCCAAAGAACATAAGCAACTATTTTCTAAATATTTTTGATTAAATTATAATTATACATGGAAACCAAGGAATAATTAATTGATTACTTGACGCGACTTGTAGCTGCATACAGACGCAGTTATAAATTGTGCGGTATTATAAACACAACATTACAGATTGCCAGTGGGATAATTGGTTGTACTGCCGTATTAGCATTGGTTCCGGCAATTCCTGTTTTCGTGTCAGTTCCTCCATCAGTTGCTGTTTTAGTGAGTAAAACAAGAATAGCAGAAAAAAATACTTTGTTAAAAACACATCATATAAGTTTCAAACAACTTCTATCATATGTCCAAACAGCCACAGGACTAGAAAATGATGAGGAGATAATTAGGATTGTCTTTAATAAAATATTAATGTGTGAGACTTGACAGGCAGACGCAATTACCAAGGCGTTAACCACCAATATCGACCCGAATCAGACACCATACACCGCTAGTTGCAGTGTGAATCAATAGAGTCTAATCAACACTATAGACGTATCATATTCGGTTACTTTAGTATCATAGAATACGTGTTTAATTAAAAGCGACGTGTTTAATATTGGACAGTGTTTATAACACAGATATATTAATAAACAGATATCTGTAACCAATGAAGTAACCAAGACACCATGGCACCTTAACGTGTCCTTCTATCTCATCTCTCAATTATCATTCACTGATTTTAATGAGAATATACATGTAAAAGATTCATAGTGAATAGCAAAATGGGATTATAATAATTTATGTTTATTTTTAAAATAAGAAATTGTATAAAACTATGTATAAAGTTAAAATGTTCGCCTTTCTCTTAAAAACCAAAGTTTCGACATAGTCAAAGTTTCCATCGAACTATTGCTATAAATGTCAGAGCAAGAAAAATACTATCATTGGAAAGAAAGTTAAATTTGTGATGGGATTTGGCATGAATGAAACTTGTATCTATAACACTAATCATGATATGTGTGTTTAAAGTTGGGGAATATTTTGGGAAATATTTGCACTGTGCCACGTGAAATTTAGATAATTTTGGTAGTCCAATCTACTTTTTATTAGGTCTGTGTTTATAATAAGTAAAACGAAACTTACATATGCAAAATGTATGACAATACTGCGAGTATTTTGTGAAATAAAAGTACGCTAATTCAGATTACGACATGTCGCCGAACACAATCACGATATGTCGCCGAACACAGTCACTAGATGTCGCCGAAATCAGCCACGAGCTCCATCACGATATGTCACCGAACACAGTCACGATATGTCGCTGAAATCAGCCACGAGCTCCATCACTATATGCCCTCGAACACAGTCACGATATGTCGCCGAACACATTCACGCAATGTTGCCGAACACAGTTACGCTATGTTGCTGAACACAGTCACGCTGTGTTGCCGAACACAGTCACGATATGTCGCGGAACATAATTGTGTAACTGTTTAAAGAAACAGATGCATTATCTACACATACTAAACGCACTTTCGAAGAGTGCCGAACAACCCGTAGAGCCAGCCGTTTCAAAGGGACGTACGGCAATCTTAAAATTAGAAGAGCATCTCGGTTTATTAATCCAGTATCACCCTGGCTTAATGCTTGCATATAATTAAATATATCACATAACTTAGGGTGCGGGAGTGTAATAACACCATTCTATATTTTCGATTATAACTATGCACGCGCTGTCAACAAATAATGACTATGATCCAATACATGCCCACGTTCTATGGCGTTGTCGTGTGTTAAAAGGACAGACACATGCAATAAAACTCTATGTGTGAGTTATGTGATAAATATAATCTAACATTCGCAAAAATGATATAATGCTCAGCAAGAGCCTTGCATTATATCATTTTGCCAACTGTAAGATCCCCTATATATCTTTGAGTTGTCAATTTCGCTTCGTTATTCTACCAAATGTTGAAATATCTTATTGGTGCAATACAATTAATTATTATACCTCACGTTTACACTCCTGTATAAATTGCCCATACCCTTAGCGTGAAGCAACTTTTACTGTTCACCGGTAAACAATTTTTACTGTTACACGATTGTGACGTCACGGGAAGTATAAAAATAGGTTATGGGTTTTTCCAATAACGACACGCTTTGGCAATTGAAAATCGGTGGACGCTTATTAAAATACAGTTGAAGTTGTGTCAATCGTAAGCAAACGACAATAAAAAAATGTGGCGAGCAGATTTGTTACTTTAAATCAAAACTGGTATACAAATATAAATTTAAGAAAAAAACAAATATTGGGATTTTTTTCCCTTCATATATTTAAATTTTAATCAAAACATGTGTTCGGTATATTAAAATAAATATTGCATCCCAGTGAGGGTGACAGTGGATATTGCCAACTTTCGGAAAAATAATGTCAACCTCGTCCTCGCCTCGGTTGACATTATTTTCGTCAGGTTGACAATATCCACGGTCACCCTCACTGGGATGCAATATTTATATACTGTAACATGCATAGACCATTCGGTATAAGATTCTTGTAGGAAACTTTCCGTTTGAGGTTCTTACAATTCTCCACGGAAAGCGAACAATCTGAAGTTACTTGGGTACTCTGAAATCTCGATAATACACATGATTTCTTGCTTATGAACATTAAGCAAACGTCAAGAAAGAGCCAGAAAGAGTAGCCATATGAATCAAATCATGTAAACAATTCTCGAATTTACAATTCTTTTCTTTTTTGAAAATGTGTTTTTTTATGCGTATGTTCTGCCTGCGCCTATTGTCATCGTCCTTTTCAAAATGGCGACATCCAATTAGAGTTGAACCCACATTGCGACAAGTCTGAGATAGTGTTATTCAGTACAGGTCTCGATTTTTTCTAAGCTGGTTTCCCGCAATACATTATCGGTAGTTTAAACGTATTTGTTTTACATAGATTGCGAAACAAGTTCTTGCAACTTAGATTAATCACTCTCGATGGCTTCCTGGGTAGAACCAGTACTAAGCAATGTGCATTTATTTATTTTTCACATGTTAAAACAGCACGAAAAAAATGCAATAAATGATTGTTTAGACTAAAACGTCACATGCACATACAGATCGGCGAAAATATTACATTATTAGAAAAATAGGCGGAGCACAACACAACACGACAGAACAGAACAGCAAATGGAACAGAACAAAACAGAACAGAATATAATATAGTAGAATAGAGTAGAATTTCCATTAATGGCGTTCGGATTAACGGCAACAATGTATGATTTGGCTTGTGTACAGCTGTACGGGGTACGTTTTTGGTTTTCTCTCATACGTTCCATTAGGAAGAGACGGCGAAGCGCGAAATAACTTTGAACTTTTGAATCGTGTTCTTCGCGCTTCTCGAGTGCGTCTTCGTGCTCCATCATCGTGTTTTCGTGCATTGCCTAAAGGCCGATGCTCCAAGCGGAAGCTGCGATGATGATGCGTGAAGGTGCAATGGCGATGCGTGAATGCGCGATGGCGTTGCGCGAATATGCAATGGCGATGCGCGAAGGTGCAATAGTGATGCGCGAAGGTGCGATGGCGGTGCCAGAAGATGTAATGACGATACACGAAGATGCGATGGTGGTGCCCGAAGGTGCGATGGCGAAGCGCAAAGGTGCGATGGCGTTGTGCGAATGTGCAATGGCGATGCGCGAAGGTGCAGCCATCCGCACCTTCGCGCTTCGTTGTCGCATCTTTTCGCTTCGTTGTCGAAACATCGGGCTTCTATAGTCTTTTTTTATGATAGCAGACATGACAGACCTAACGATATGTATTGATAAAATACTTTACATCAGCTAGTCCGTTAAATGGGAGAGTTTTAATAACTTGGCGTTTGATGCAAAAATAACATAGAACAGTCGTAAAGGTAAAATCGAGCGACGTTTACCATATTTTAATGGTTACATGTTTGTCCGTAAATGAAACAAATGAAAATATCTATACAGGTAAATCCCTTTCATAAAAATTCAGTACCTATAAATGTGTCCATAATACATGGGTGCCCCAGATTTAGTGCGACCTTGACATTGAAGATAGCCGCCTGGCGGTCGCACGCTTGTGTTATGAGGAATAAATGTGTCATGAGTAATTTGAAAATCGGTCTATGTATGTGGAATATACAGAGCGAACACGAATGTCCATACAAACTCTATGACCTCTAAGCGCCCAGCGACATTGACCATGAATATAGCCGCCCAGCCGTTGCGCGCTGCGCACCATTGTTTTGTATGAGGAATCTATTGAGAAAAAAGTATAACAAATTTACAAAATGGGTACAGATACCAATTGTGCGCAATTATCACAATTTTCTTGTGACCATAACATCTATTTTAAAACAGTTCAATACAACACAACATTGTGTCACTTGGGATATACTGTAAAATAAATGCGGGAGGAAGAAAACCATCATCCTTCTTTTAAACTAGACGCCCAAGGGCAACATGTCCAGCGCGCCAGTGCGACCTTGACCTTTGAGACACGGGGTCTCCTTATAAAGAACCTCAATGCATAAGAAAGCTACAGCCCGGACAAAATCGGACAGACGGACTAACGCACATACACCGAACTGTCATTGTGACGACTATGTCAAGCTGACCGCAAGCGGGCGTGACACAAATGTTAGAAAAAACAGAAAAAAAAATAAGAGGGTCATGAGCGCTCTAAATCGCTCACCTGAACTTAAAAGCTCAACAAGTTTGGTACCTGTATGTACCTTAGTAGTTATAGGCCCGACAAGCTATTTCTAAATTAACATTGAAGGTCAAGGTCACAGTGATACTATAATGGTTCGTGGCACTCTGTCGTCCTAAATTGAATCAACGTACCAAGATTGGAACCTCTCGGTGCTGTAGTATAATCTATGGGTTATGGTCCTTACTAGATGTTTCTATTTCTGACCTTGACGGTCAAGATCACTTTGACCCAGTTTTGGCACCCAACATCTCAGCATCCCAATATGTATCCACATACCAAATTTGGTACTTGCATGTGCTGTATTATATGAGTTATTGCGCGGAAAACCAATAGAACAATCATTGCTAAATCAGGGGAGCATAACTCTGCTTTTAATGATCATATCTAAGCAAAAGTTAACTTGACCAAATGCAATATGACATTTTTACTAAATCGAGGACAATAACAACTCTGGCGTTTCTAGCCCATACTTGATCTTGACCGAGATCTTATAGTCATACACATTCTGTCCAAATATTATTAAGATTGGTCTTGAAATAAAGCCTCTAGAGTGTTAACAAGATCAAATACAGTTTCTTGCTAAATCAAGGGAAATAACTATGGTGTTACTAGGCCGATATGACCGAAACTCGAACTTGGCTTGCATTTTATAAACATTCACATTCTGTCTTAATATGATTCAGATTGGTCAATAATTGACTCTACTGTAGTGTGTTAACAAGGTAGAATATGGCATTTTTGCTAAATCATGGGCCATAACTTTGGTCATACTTGTACGATATGGCCAATAATCGAACTTGGCCGAGATCTTTTGGTCATATATATTTTTTATCCAAGGTTGGTCAAGATTGCTTGAAAAATGTGGCCGCTAGACTGTTAATATACCAATTGTATGATATAAGCGATAAACTGTATACTGTCAGCTGGCTGTGAAAAAAACGTTCGTACGGAAAAGTAAAAAAAAGTCAAACGTATATGTCACATTTTCGATTAGTGATATTTGCGGCCGTATTTGTAACAAAAGTGTGAAGAATTCGCACGAATTCCTCACACTTGTGAAGAATTCGTTTCTGTGACATTTACGATTCAACAAAGCGGCGAATCGCTTACAACTGTTTCCAAATGAAGTCTTGTACGCCAGCCAATCAGCTCGCGTTGACTGACTCCACACAGTTTCAGATCGAGATGGATCTTGGCACGAGCATACATCAAATATCGTAAGTTCTGCTAACAAAGTTTAGGTTCAATGAGAATGAGAATGACTAAATTTAAGTTAGAACGAACAACTCTCAACCAAATATACATTTCATGTTACGACCTATTTTAGAATATGCATCAACAGTAGGGACAATTGTACTATGAAAAAGATACATTCGAAATAATACAATATGATTCAAAGAGAGTAGTCACCGGTCTCACACGTTCTGTTTCTATTGACAATTTACTGAAAGAAATCGGGTGGGTATCACTTGCAAATCGCAGAGCTATATAAACTTAATTTGGTTTATAAAGAAAAACATTGCGATTTACTATCATATTTAGTTAATGAAATAAATTCCCCTGACCAACGAAACAATAATGACTTCGTCACCCTGTCACGTCGTACAGAGATTTAGTCTAGATCGATAATACCATCATCTTTAAAACTTTGGAACGAGTTAAACACGACAATTCGCGACACCATAAGTTCTTCTTGTACGGTGACAGGTATAGGTGTAACACGCCCATTGATTGTTGCATTGAGTTGTGTGTGAATTAAAATTTAAATGCCATGATGTCATTCATATCTAGGCCCAAATTAAAATGAATAATTTACATTCTCATCGCAAATGACAAATATGCTGCCAAAAAATCCATAGAAAAATGGGGGTCATGTATCTTCTAAGAAAGAACTTGTCTCATGAATGAATGGTCCCTTTAAAAACATAAACACTGAGCTGCCGTAATATTTTATTCATACACTCATTTCCATATAAGCAAAATAAATTAAAAACTCACAATTTTAACATGACAATGCTTGAAAAATGTAACAAATAGATCAACAATGTGATATAAACCAAAAATAGCACTTTGAATTAGTGAAAATGCCTTTTTTCACAAAAAGAAATGAGAATTATTTATTGACGCCATTATGCGACTACCCCAGGCCGACACTTCCTGTGTTGCAATGGGTGTGCTACACCTTATCTAGCAGTTATTCATGCTCGTATCAGAAACACGTGTAGTAATTTAAATGCAGATCTATATTACAACCATTTACCGGATGCACCGAGTTGTGTCTGTGGAAATGAATATGAAGACGCCGAATATTTCTTTTTCAGGTGCGAACGTTTAAAAATTACAATTATTTGCGAATACGCGTATTTATCATCCGATGATTACCCTAAAACTGGGTATTGAAAACTTACGATGAACAACATCAAACCATTTTCTTTGAGGTTCAACAAACTTAATAGAATTGATTTCTTTCCTCTACTGACGTATTTTTGATATGTTTTCTGTAAGCTTTTACAGGAGGATGGGTGGGCTCAGTGGTATGGCGGAAAGGTATGGGACACAGGAGTCTTATCATGTGTGGAGTAGATTTTGATGAATGATTTTTTTTTGGTATGTGTGTGGTGTTGTTTCCTTTTTTCTTCTTCTTTTGCACGAAAAACAAAACAAAGCACGTCTACCATCAAGTAAGGGGTTACCCAATAATCGATCCCAGCAGTTAAATTATCTATTTATTACATTTTAAATTACATTTTTGCAAACAAACATTCGCTTTATTGAACGTTATCGGCGGATGACGTCGACGTCAGCAACACTTTGTTGACGTCACGACTCAACTCGCAACGTTAGTTATTATTGTGTTCTAAGTTAGCAACGTTAGTTATTATTGTGTTTTGAGTTAGTTATTAATATTTAGCGATTATGAATATTCTTGCACTGAGAAATCCCGATATTTCACGCATCAAAATGTAATAAAATAACATAAATTTGACATAGATACAACATTCCGCGGTGGCCGAGAGGTTATAATAGCTGCCATAAGATCACATTTTGATTTCAATGCACGATATCAAGGGTTCTATTCGCGGTGCAAGTGAAACAATATTTATTGTCTCTTTTTTTAAAATAAATAAATAAATAAATAAAAGTTAAAGTAAGTCGGTAGGGATTTGTGTGTGAGTGCGTGCGTGCGTGCGTGTGTGGAGCTCACCATGTCGAACATTAATCATGTATATGTTTCCACGTTTCCGAAATTATTCGGATTTTCTTTTGCATAGGTTGTTGAAGGATCACCCAGTCACCTTGTATAAAGCTCACCTGTAGCTCTTCTGTACCAGTGACATTGACCTTGAACCCAGTGAACCCATATGTAATCCCAAGCGCTTCCTCTTTATATAACCTACCTATCCAGAAAGGTCTCATGCCAATATCTCATTCCTAACTAAAATTATTGAACGGAAACTGTATTTCTTTTTTTGGTAACAGTGACCTTGACTCCAGTGACTCCAAATGCAGCCCAAGCTTCCCCTTCATATAAGCTACCTACACAGAACGTGTCATGCCAATACCGCATTCCTAACTAAAGTTATTGAGCGGAAACGAAACTTAAACAAAAAGTTTAACGCAAACTTCAGCACAAAGGTTAATAATGCAAACTTAAACAAAAAAGTTAACGTAACATATATGTTGGAGAAAGTACGTAACAGTGACCTAGTTTTCTGGGTAAGGTCATTGCCTCATGAGAAGAAGGTGCTGTTAAAGTTTGGTGAAGATTGGACATGGTTATTCTAAGATGTAACAAAAAGAAAATGTTGACTCATATCCACAAACCATTCTTGAGTCCAGTCTGAATAATGTTGACTCGTATTCACAACCCATTCTTGAGTCAAGTCTGAATTTCAAGAATATAGGCAGGTCATTTTAGCCTTAAATATAGCCTAAGGTAAAAGAAATTGGCACAGAAATTATTTTTACTGATCCTGGTTCGAAACAATATCCAAAAAAATATATCCAAAGTCCTCATCTCAAATCACGTGCTAAATATAATTTTTTTTGGGTAAAAAGTCAAAAAAGTGAAGAAAATCACTATTTTCTGGAATGAATTTATATCCATTCAGAATATTAGTAAAACATGTATTTATATATGAAATGTTATTGTTAATATTACATAATATTAAGTTTAAATGGGAAAAAAAAGGTATAATTATATATCAAAACCTGTTTTGGGGTCCAAAAACTTTTCTTTTTTTTTAAAAAAATATTTTTTTTTAATGCTTTTAGGATAAGATTAATAAAAAAATAGCATAAATTCAAATAAATTGTCACTGACATTATTTTAACTGATTATGGTTCCCAAAGATATAGAAAACAATATGTCTAAAATCAACCTCTGAAATCACATTCTAAATATAATATTTTTGGGGTAGAAAATTGTAAAAATGAAGAAAAATCGCTGATTTTAGGAATACACCAAGTATAAAATCAAAATCTTTTTTTTTTTGTAATCAATTTCCGTACTAACTAAATAATACTTGTTCAAGTCGTTTCTGCATATATATATATAATTATGTTAGGATTGTTGAGTCAAGCAACACTTCATGTATAATCAGTAGACTTCAAAATACAATATACTATGTCATAGACATAGAAGGTTAGGTATGTTGATGTATATTGTCTTCTTATCCGTTTGTATTTTACATGTAGCCAACGGAACTCACTTTAATCACTGTCTATTTCGGGTCGTGCCGAAGTCTCACAACTTACTCCTCTAGACAAACTACATGTTGTACTGCAATCTAATTCCATTTTCTTACAACTACAGCTGGTCGTTTTGCATCCTGTTTTGCACGAGCATCTTATCAACTTCAGAAGGAATTCCGGGGCAGGTGATTTGTCCATTTTAAGCGGCTTCATGGAGTTATCTTGTATTTCCCAGCCCCATTCAACCGGTATTAACCCATCTTCATTACCTTTCCAGTCCTGTATTTGATAAAATACCAGTAGACTGTGATACTTTGCAGCCCCTGATGAAAGGGATAACATTTTGGGATCTACAACACTTGTGCTTTTGGCAACCTTTTTGGCAAATTCATGAACACGTAGTTCGTCCAGTCCTTCTCGCGAATTACTCTTATACAGACACAGTAATGCAGTCTCTCCAGATGCAATAATGACTTCTTTAGATACTTCGTTTGGTGTTTTGTTGAACATATCTGCAGCCAGATGCAATTCCGAGTTGTTTTCAGAACAGTACCCTTCCAAAGCCATATATCCTTGATGTTTTGTCGCAGCCAAGAATTGCATGAAGAAACAGTATATTAGAGCATATTTCTTCACCTAATCTACATTTTGTGTCTTGAATGTTCCATACTGTGCTTTTCCATATATGTACCCGTTCCTTCTGAAGTGTTACCGTATAGTAACACAGCAGTATCAACAGATATGTATCATCTCAAACTAATGACGTCTGCGTTGTTAAGGAGTAGGTCACAGCTGTCTTTACCATAAGAAGATCCGCATCGTCTGAAGAGTGTACAGTTTCAATACCCGCATTTTGCAACTTATCACTTAGAAGATTAATAAATCTTTGTTTGTTTTTCTTGTTTGTGCGGAACTTTTTTTTCTTTCCTCTCATGAGCATTGTCACAGTGAATTTAACTTCCGTCCCAACGCAACCCCTGTTCGCCTCAGAGGTGTTGTGTCTTTAGTACTTGGAACATTGTCATATCCATCAAATACCACAGTCGCTGTTCCATATTTCTTTGTAACATGCTCCACATACACATCACATATTTGACCAGAGCTGTTACATTTTGGCCAAGGAATCTGTTGCAAAAGGCAACCGCCATCAAGTATATATTACATTTCACCAATGGGTCTTTCACTGTGGTTTTTCTTTATCTCGTATAGCTTCTGCCAATGCTGGCTTATCAGCCTCTCTCAGCAAGTGCGGGGTTTCAAAGATTGCTGGAGGGTAAGTGCATAACTCATAAGAGAATAGCGAATCCAGTTCGTCTTCTGGGAGTGATTGTTGCCGCAGAAACAAGTCGTTGAAATAATAGTTGCGAGTCTACCTTGACAACGACATCGCCTATTTTCAAACCAGCCGTATCCGACATTGTTTTTACTTGATATTTTCGCTTGAAAGCAAAATCCATAACAGTGCTTTCAGCCATTTTGTCTAGAATCTTGATCCCAACAGCTTTCGCATCATCTACATTGACAGAATCATCAGAAACAACTCCACTCGATATACTTTTTAGCTCAGGATCCTTATTAAAGGGGTTTCTTTCACTGAGATATTCTATTAGAATGTTCATGTCTTTCTTGTCTCTCTGCTGCCGTGCGTTTGAATATCTTTATGCTGGTCATTGGTGATGAATTCTGTTCCTGATACTTGTTGCATAGCTTCGTTGATTTCTGAGCAAGCAGGGCGAGAAAGTTCCCACAGCGTCCTCTGTGTTTGTCATACCCCTTCCCCGTGTTAGCCCACCAGTTGTTTTCAAACTTCTCATGAGCATTTGTTCTATGACTATATCAGTCAAGAGCTCTGCCCAAAATCGATCGCTTTGTCTTAGTACATGATACCCCTCCATAAAGTACCTGTACACATCAGGACTACTTGTTTCTAATGCTAGCATGTTAGCAAGGTATACGTGTGCCGACCGCATATAAGTTGTGGCCAGATGCTGTGAAATAGGGTAACATATCTAATACTGCCTGTAAATGGAGCTTCCAGTTGCCAGATCGTTCTGCCTTAAAAAATCATATCAACCTTCTCCATGTATTGAAGTCACAATCTTGATGTGCGACTTTGTTTTAAGTTACTATGGTGCGTATTTACTCTCTCTTTTATGCGCTCTACTACAGCAGATGAACATGCAGATTCAACATCTAACTCACCTGCAAGAACCTGATCAAACACAGTCAATGCACACTCGATATCATTGTCAATGCCTATTCATTCATGTCTATATGTTTCTTCAGCAAGCAATTCTGCTGTCTCGATTAGGTGATTTTCCGTGTTCACAGATACGTTAACTTGCTCGTCAGAGATACTTTCCTTCTTATTTGTTTCCAGTCCAACATTACATGTTTTATCATTTTCCAACCACCATTGAACTCAGCTCCGTCATTTGTTTCGTCACCTTCAGTTTCACCACTGGGTTTGTTCTTACGTATGTCAATATTAAAGACTTTGGCGGCCATTAACAAATACAGAGCCATATCTACAAGGTTGTGGCCTCTAACTGCTCGTGATGTTAGCATGTGCATAACAGCATTATCCACATATATTGTTTCTAGCAGTTCTGTTAACCCCGAGTCTGTCATTTTATGACCAATATAGCCTAGGAAACTCATTTCCATGTGCAGTCCTCCCAATCTGAGCACAATGTGTCGCAGGTCGCTGTTACTAGGTTATGATAGAAAGATGTTCAGGGCTTTCCACCATAGAGGTTGGTCAAATGGGAGGATTAGCGTTACCTCGTATTTCTAGGCCTGGTCATTTATCAAATGTAATGTTGAGTAGATACAGGTTTCATCACTCGGGCTAATACGTGTTGTTTCACATTTATAACAACAATTTTAATTAAGTAGCACACAGATATGTTACTACCTTTAAAATTATGTTTTATTTCAAAATCAAACATATACATACTTCTCATCTATGTAACTTATAACAAGCTCCATCCAGTGTGAATTAGTTCACTGAATTGGTGTTTAACTCAGTACCAAAACATGTGTTGTCAAAAAGAGCGGCAAACTTTTAAGGGAAGGTACTCTATCAAATCAAACACATTTTAATTAAGGGAGATTATCTGAAATATTTTACCTACAAATCTACTGTTATGACCAATCTAAAACATTTAGTGAGATCAAACAAGTAGATATATTATAAAAAGTTGGATATCTTACTTAATTTAACATTATTACGTAAATATCATTATAAAATTATGTTCCCAAAAATCGTTGATTTTTTCCAATTTTTCTTAAACTTTCAACCTCAAAATAAGTACACTTTCAACTTCAGTTGTGAATTGTATTTTAGATATCTGATAGAGAACAACATAAATAGTAAAGTCCAAAACAAAAATATGATATTTACACACATATTTAATTTAAATATTTTATCTCCAAAAATCGGTGATTTTACCACTTTTTTCACCATTTTATCCCAAAATTGAGAGTCTGTCTATATATTTGGTCAAATTGATCATAAATTCTGATTGTCTTCCCTATTACAAGCATTATTTACTATATAACTGTATTTTTTATTGTTTAATTATAACTTTTTTAAATTATTCCCAAAAAAGGTGATTTTTTCATTATTTTACATCTTTTTGCCCCAAAATAACATATTTAGCACGTGATTTGAGATGAGGACTTTGGATATATTTTTTTCCATATTTTTTGGAATCAGAATCAGTTAAAACTATTTCTGTGTCAATTTCTTTTACCTAAAAGTGTATTTTTACTGCTCTAATATTGTTGAATTGAAAGGTCTGGTAATATCATGTAGTAATTTATTGAAATTAAAGAAAATAATATGTTTGCAAAATAATCTTATTCAGAATGACTCATTTCTATTGCTCTATTTCTCTATAACTCGCGGCGTCCCGTTAGTTTTTCTACATAACTTACATTGTTCCCTCATTATTATTAATAATAAGAAAAGTATAAAGCAAATTGTGTTTGGATATTACTAACTGTTGATAATAGTTTGGATATTACTAACTTTTGATTATAGTTTGGATATTACTAACTGTTGATTATATTGCAACAATAATATATTTAACCTAAGGTAAAATAAGAAGAAAAAATAAAAACTCATAATCTTATTTAATTATATGCAAGCAGGTTTAAAGGGACACACGGTAATCTTGAAGTGCTTGAAATGGGTGTCTCGGATTATATATCCAGTATCATTTTTACTTTTACCCTGGTTACATTTAAATAATTCAAATTCTAAGTATTAACTATTTCATCTTATTCTACTATAAGTCTTAATATATTATTGGTGCAATAATATCAAAAAATAATAATATTCAGAAACAAATTGCTGTATACTATTTGTATAATTAATATTAATGATTGAACACATGCAAATTAACAGAACAACTAGCGGGACGCCGTGAGTTTTTAAAAATAAAGTCTGCCGTGTGTCCCTTTAAAGTCAAAATGATACTGGATTATTATTGAGACGCTTATTGTAATGCTTGATAAAATCGTCAAGATTGCCGTGTGTCCCTTTAATTTTAATATTGCCGTGTGTCCCTTTAATTTTAATATTGCCGTGTGTCCCTTTAACTTTAATTTAATATTGTCGTGTGTCCCTTTAACTTTAACATTGCCGTGTGTCCCTTTAATTTTAATATTGCCGTGTGTCCCTTTAACTTTAATATTGCCGTGTGTCCCTATAATTTTAATATTGCCGTGTGTCCCTTTAACCTTAATATTGCCGTGTGTCCCTTTAACTTTAATATTGCCGTGTGTCCCTTTAACTTTAATATTGCCGTGTGTCCCTTTAACTTTAATATTGCCGTGTGTCCCTTTACTTTAACTTTAATATTGCCGTGTGTCCCTTTAACTTTAATATTGCCGTGTGTCCCTTTAACTTTAATATTGCCGTGTGTCCCTTTAACTTTAATATTGCCGTGTGTCCCTTTAATTTTAATATTGCCGTGTGCCCCTGTAACTTTAATATTGCCGTGTGTCCATTTAACTTTAATATTGCCGTGTGTCCCTTTAACTTTAATATTGCCGTGTGTCCCTTTAATTTTAATATTGCCGTGTGTCCCTGTAACTTTAATATTGCCGTGTGTCCCTTTAACTTTAATATTGCCGTGTGTCCCTTTAACTTTAATATTGCCGTGTGTCCCTTTAACTTTAATATTGCCGTGTGTCCCTTTAATTTTAATATTGCCGTGTGTCCCTTTAACTTTAATTTAATATTGTCGTGTGTCCCTTTAACTTTAATATTGCCGTGTGTCCCTTTAATTTTAATATTGCCGTGTGTCCCTTTAACTTTAATATTGCCGTGTGTCCCTATAATTTTAATATTGCCGTGTGTCCCTTTAACCTTAATATTGCCGTGTGTCCCTTTAACTTTAATATTGCCGTGTGTCCCTTTAACTTTAATATTGCCGTGTGTCCCTTTAACTTTAATATTGCCGTGTGTCCCTTTAACTTTAATATTGCCGTGTGTCCCTTTAACTTTAATATTGCCGTGTGTCTCTTTAACTTTAATATTGCCGTGTGTCCCTTTAATTTTAATATTGCCGTGTGTCCCTGTAACTTTAATATTGCCGTGTGTCCATTTAACTTTAATATTGCCGTGTGTCCCTTTAACTTTAATATTGCCGTGTGTCCCTTTAATTTTAATATTGCCGTGTGTCCCTGTAACTTTAATATTGCCGTGTGTCCCTGTAACTTTAATATTGCCGTGTGTCCCTTTAACTTTAATATTGCCGTGTGTCCCTTTAACTTTAATATTGCCGTGTGTCCCTTTAATTTTAATATTGCCGTGTGTCCCTGTAACTTTAATATTGCCGTGTGTCCATTTAACTTTAATATTGCCGTGTGTCCCTTTAACTTTAATATTGCCGTGTGTCCCTTTAACTTTAATATTGCCGTGTGTCCCTTTACTTTAACTTTAATATTGCCGTGTGTCCCTTTAACTTTAATATTGCCGTGTGTCCCTTTAACTTTAATATTGCCGTGTGTCCCTTTAACTTTAATATTGCCGTGTGTCCCTTTAATTTTAATATTGCCGTGTGCCCCTGTAACTTTAATATTGCCGTGTGTCCATTTAACTTTAATATTGCCGTGTGTCCCTTTAACTTTAATATTGCCGTGTGTCCCTTTAATTTTAATATTGCCGTGTGTCCCTGTAACTTTAATATTGCCGTGTGTCCCTTTAACTTTAATATTGCCGTGTGTCCCTTTAACTTTAATATTGCCGTGTGTCCCTTTAACTTTAATATTGCCGTGTGTCCCTTTAATTTTAATATTGCCGTGTGTCCCTTTAACTTTAATTTAATATTGTCGTGTGTCCCTTTAACTTTAATATTGCCGTGTGTCCCTTTAATTTTAATATTGCCGTGTGTCCCTTTAACTTTAATATTGCCGTGTGTCCCTATAATTTTAATATTGCCGTGTGTCCCTTTAACCTTAATATTGCCGTGTGTCCCTTTAACTTTAATATTGCCGTGTGTCCCTTTAACTTTAATATTGCCGTGTGTCCCTTTAACTTTAATATTGCCGTGTGTCCCTTTAACTTTAATATTGCCGTGTGTCCCTTTAACTTTAATATTGCCGTGTGTCTCTTTAACTTTAATATTGCCGTGTGTCCCTTTAATTTTAATATTGCCGTGTGTCCCTGTAACTTTAATATTGCCGTGTGTCCATTTAACTTTAATATTGCCGTGTGTCCCTTTAACTTTAATATTGCCGTGTGTCCCTTTAATTTTAATATTGCCGTGTGTCCCTGTAACTTTAATATTGCCGTGTGTCCCTGTAACTTTAATATTGCCGTGTGTCCCTTTAACTTTAATATTGCCGTGTGTCCCTTTAACTTTAATATTGCCGTGTGTCCCTTTAATTTTAATATTGCCGTGTGTCCCTGTAACTTTAATATTGCCGTGTGTCCATTTAACTTTAATATTGCCGTGTGTCCCTTTAACTTTAATATTGCCGTGTGTCCCTTTAACTTTAATATTGCCGTGTGTCCCTTTAATTTTAATATTGCCGTGTGCCCCTGTAACTTTAATATTGCCGTGTGTCCATTTAACTTTAATATTGCCGTGTGTCCCTTTAACTTTAATATTGCCGTGTGTCCCTTTAATTTTAATATTGCCGTGTGTCCCTGTAACTTTAATATTGCCGTGTGTCCATTTAACTTTAATATTGCCGTGTGTCCCTTTAACTTTAATATTGCCGTGTGTCCCTTTAATTTTAATATTGCCGTGTGTCCCTGTAACTTTAATATTGCCGTGTGTCCATTTAACTTTAATATTGCCGTGTGTCCCTTTAATTTTAATACAACACTGGTGGCCAAATATACTAGACCGTCAATAATTCTATGTGTTAAAGTCGTATTTGTTTTATTGTTGTTTATTCATATATTGAATTATATTATAGTATCTCATACTTTATCAACGTACAGAACGTAGGGTTTCATGTTTCATCATATTCATTCAGATCAGTTAAGAATATTGTTGACCGAAATGTCGGTAGTACTATACGGCAGTTGTGTGACACGTGCTTGTAGTTATGTAAATACAATCATATAGTGGTGTTTACCGAGAATATACGCCTAAGTCGTGGTCGGTATTTCATCATTTTGTATTTTATGTCCAACAATCGCATTAAAGGACCGCTGGTACTGACTCTGGTGTCAAGTTACGACCATATGGGGGATGTTTACGACTATAGTTTGGGTATGATCAAAGCCAAACAACGCAGTTAGTGTCACAAGAGATTGAATGCTGACCATAAGTCAGGAACCATGTGTCAACCTGGACAGGTTCTAACGGCTGTTGCTGCGAGAGAACCTGTATAAAATAGGCCCGCTCGGCAGTCCGAGGCAGTCTATAAGCAAGTCTTGAGTTGAAGTCATGTCTATGTTTTAGGCACTTTAAGCTTGCATCACCGGTCCGCTAGGCTCACCTTTTGGCAATCTGAATTCTGTTATATTTTGGCTGTTAGCATTTGGACAAATTAAATAGGAGTGTACTTTGATACGAGATACGTTTCATCTTACTGTTGGTTTATTTCAAGTTAGTATTTACAATTACAATTTGGTGATCGGAAAGTTTGTTGTGACGTTTCTAAAGTCCTGGGTGATCGGAAAGTGTGTTGTAACGTTTACAAAGTCCTAACTCTAATACATCTACACCGGTAAGTGATCGGAAAGTGTGTTGTGACGTTTATAAAGTCCCGATACATCTACACCGGTAATTACTTCAGTCAGATTGTATCGCAGGATGGTCACAACCGGAAAATACTCCTTTATCTCCGTTATCGTTATCAATATCACGTCCCTATTGTTATTATATCTCCGATAGGACAAGATCATAAGTTCGTATTTAATGGGACACTTGGGTTGTTAAACATAAAATAAACAGTAGTTAAACATATAATAATGCAGTAGTCAAACGTGTAAAAGCGCAGTAGTTAAACATATAATAATGCAGTTGTCACACATGTTATAAAGCAGTAGTTAAACATATAATAATGCAGTTGTCAAACATGTAATAACGCAGTAGTTAAACATATAATAATGCATTTGTCACACGTGTAATAACGTAATAGTTAAACATATAATAATGCAGTTGACAAACATATAATATTTCAGTTGTCAAACATGTAATAACGCAGTAGTTAAACATATAATAATGCATTTGTCACACGTGTAATAACGCAATAGTTAAACATATAATAATGCAGTTGTCACACCTGTTATAAAGCAGTAGTTAAACATATAATAATGCAGTTGTCAAACATATAATAATTCAGTTGTCAAAAATGTAATAACGCAGTAGTTAAACATATAATAATGCATTTGTCACACGTGTAATAACGCAATAGTTAAACATATAATAATGCAGTTGTCACACATGTTATAAAGCAGTAGTTAAACATATAATAATGCAGTTGTCAAACATATAATAATTCAGTTGTCAAACATGTAATAACGCAGTAGTTAAACATATAATAATGTATTTGTCACACGTGTAATAACGCAATAGTTAAACATATAATAATGCAGTTGTCACACATGTTATAAAGCAGTAGTTAAACATATAATAATGCATTCGTCACACGTGTAATAACGCAATAGTTAAACATATAATAGAGCAGTTGTCACACATGTTATAAAGCAGTAGTTAAACATATAATAATGCAGTTGTCACACGTGTAATAACGCAATAGTTAAACATATAATAATGCAGTTGTCACACATGTTATAAAGCAGTAGCTAAACGTACAATAATGCATTTGTCAAACATATAATAATTCAGTTGTCAAACATGTAATAACGCAGTAGTTAAACATATAATAATGCACTTGTTACACGTGTAATAACGCAATAGTTAAACATATAATAATGCAGTTGTCACACGTGTAATAACGCAATAGTTAAACATATAATTATGCAGTTGTCACACATGTTATAAAGCAGTAGTTAAACATATAATAATGCAGTTGTCTAACATATAATAATTCAGTTGTCAAACATGTAATAACGCAGTAGTTAAACATATAATAATGCAGTTGTCACACATGTTATAAAGCAGTAGTTAAACATATAATAATGCAGTTGTCAAACATATAATAATTCAGTTGTCTAACATGTAATAACGCAGTAGTTAAACATATAATAATGCATTTGTCACACGTGTAATAACGCAATAGTTAAACATATAATAATGCAGTTGTCACACATGTTATAAAGCAGTAGTTAAACATATAATAATGCATTTGTCACACGTGTAATAACGCAATAGTTAAACATATAATAATGCAGTTGTCACACATGTTATAAAGCAGTAGTTAAACATATAATAATGCAGTTGTCAAACATATAATAATTCAGTTGTCAAACATGTAATAACGCAGTATTTAAACATATAATATCGCATTTGCCACACGTGTAATAACGCAATAGTTAAACATATAATAATGCAGTTGTCACACATGTTATAAAGCAGTAGTTAAACATATAATAATGCATTTGTCACACGTGTAATAACGCAATAGTTAAACATATAATAATGCAGTTGTCACACATGTTATAAAGCAGTAGTTAAACATATAATAATGCAGTTGTCACACGTGTAATAACGCAATAGTTAAACATATAATAATGCTGTTGTCACACATGTTATAAAGCAGTAGTTAAACATACAATAATGCAGTTGGCAAACATATAATAATTCAGTTGTCAAACATGTAATAACGCAGTAGTTAAACATATAATAATGCGTTATAACTATTGCGTTATAACACGTGTAACATTTAATAATGCATTTGTTACACGTGTTATAACGCAATAGTTAAACATATAATAATGCAGTTGTCACACGTGTATTAACGCAATAGTTAAACATATAATAATGCAGTTGTCACACATGTTATAAAGCAGTAGTTAAACATATAATAATGCAGTTGTCTAACATATAATAATTCAGTTGTCAAACATGTAATAACGCAGTAGTTAAACATATAATAATGCATTTGTTACACGTGTAATAACGCAATAGTTAAACATATAATAATGCAGTTGTCAAGCGTGTAATAACGCAGTAGTTAAACATATTATAATGCAGTAGTTAAACATACAATAACGCGCAGTAGTCAAACATATACAGTATTCAGTTGCAAAAGAAAGTATACACTTTGAAAATGTTACTTTACACACTGTCTTCTTTATCAAGCAACAGTCCCTTAATGAAAAACAAATGACAACATGATATTGGCAATGGAATGATAAAAACTTTGTTACCAAACATGGCATATTCATTCTGGAAGTTTTCAATTTAATTCTAATTTTTTTTTATACAATTAAATCTAAACAAAACTCAGTGTACCCTTTCTTTTGCAACTGAGTATATAATAACGCAATAGTTAAACATCTAATAACGCAGTAATATAACATATAATAACGCAGTAGTTAAACATAAATACACAGTAGTTGAACATAAAATAACGCAGTAGTTGAACATACAATAACGCAGTAGCTTAACATAAATAACACAGTAGTTGAACATAATATAACGCAGTAGTTGAACATACAATAACGCAGTAGTTTAACATAAATAACACAGTAGTTGAACATAAAATAACGCAGTAGTTAAACATACAATAACGCAGTAGTTGAACATACAATAACGCAGTAGTTTAACATATACTAACGCAGAAGTTAAACATATAATTATGCAGCAGTTAAACATATAATAACGCATTAGTCAAACATATAATAACGCTGTAATTTAACATATAATAACGCAGTAGTTGAACATATGATAACGCAGTAGTTGAACACATAATAACGCAGTAGTTCAACATGAAATAACGCAGTAGTTTAATATATAATAACGCAGAAGTTAAACATATAATTATGCAGTAGTTAGACATAATAGGTCATTAAACATAAATTATAATAACGCGGTAGTTAACAATAATAGTTAAACAAATAATAAGCCATATTTAACCATATAATAATGCAGTAAAAAATAACTGCATGACAGTTAATTAAAATGAATTTCAATATGTATATGAGATAAAACTTAAATGCGTCCTTTTATAAACGTATCCTTCATTTTATCGCTAAACAAAGTTGAAGTACAAGTTAAACCTATAAAAATATGCTTTCGTTCAAAATAAGTTAATCAACGATATATCCCTGTAACGTTTGCAACGTTAGGAGAGTAAGCAAAGCAATGCTAAATATTTGAGATCATCATGTGTGCGTTATTTTAAAATGTTAGGGGTATTAGAATAGAAATAGAACATCGTTTACGGCGAATTTTCGATATTCAATTTTTTTTTGTTGAATAACGAATAAAAAGCATTCGGCTCATAAGAATATATATGCTACTAGTTAAAATATAGTCATAGTTTTACTCTCAAAAGCTCGTAAAATGTAACAAAAACACATGTTTTGGATATAAAATTCGTTGAATTACTTTCGTAATGTTTACTCGCCGAAGCTCATACAAGATATTATTCATATTTTATATTATGTCACTCATCAAAAATTATTTCAATATTCGTTTGTTGGAGAACTGGATATCTTAATAGCTTTCTATGCTGTCAGAATATCAATTAGTTTCATATCATTCAAGAAAGCTCGATTGCTATACGCTTGCCCTACCTTTAACAATGAACCGGTTCAGTGTTGACGTGAGTAATTTAAATAGGAAAATGTTGATGTTGAATAATTTAACATGTCTTAAGTCGACATGCGGATGTTAACATTGTGAATTATGCTATTAAAGGGATACACGGCAATCTTGATTTTTTAAAAACTCGTGTGAGTTTTTTCTACATAACATTAATATTAATTATTAGAATAGTTCAAAGCAAATTGTTTACACATATAACTAACTTCTGAATTAGTGCACCAATGATACATTTAAACATTTGGTAAAACAATGAAAGAAATTTGAAAACCCAAAATGTTATTTAATTATCTGTAAACAGGTTTAAAGTTAAAATGAAACTGGATAAATAAATAGAGGTGCTAATTATAATGCCGAATTCAAACTTCATGATTGCCATGTGTCCCTTTAAGGATATAAACGATTAATGACTATATGTATATACGGAGCAGGATTACTTCCGCATAGTTTCTTGAAATTTGAAGAACAAAATGCGCTACCCTACAAAACGGTAGCCTGTAATATGGAATTGATTATACTTTTATAATACAAACGTGGTCAAACGTGGATTTATTGTTCATGCCTTGATAATTTTATAACAGTAGATGAAAACATAACAGAACATGGCTAAATTGTGATACAAATAAACATCTATATTTCAAATTTATATTTATTGGTTTCAGCTTTAATTATCAATAAACGATCATTCAAATAACAATCGTGCATTGTTAATATGTATTGAGAGAGCGAACAGACGGACACACACGTACAATGACAGCGAAATATAGATTCGTGGACTGCTTTTGGGTAATGTATTGATTAATTATTTTATTGTTTAACAGTTTCGTGACTCAATTACAGCAAAGTAATATGTGTATTCGTAAGCAGCTGGTAATACCTGATTAAAGGAACACACGGCAATCTTGATTTCTTTAAAGGGACACACGGCAATCTTGATTTTTATCAAGCATTAAATCTAACGTTTCGATTTATTGATCCAATATCATTTTGATTTTAAATCTGCTTGCATATTGTTAAATGAAATTCTGAGTTTTCATTTTCCTTCTTGTTAGGTATAAATATAATCAACATTTAATAATATGCAAAAAAAATAATTCTAATACTATTCTTATAATTAATATTAATGATTGAACAAGCGCATGATATGTAATAAAACTAATTGGACGCTGCGATTTAAAACAATCAAGAGTATCTTGTGTCCCTTTAAAACTGGCGGCGTCTAGTTGGTTTTTCAACATAACTGGCACATATGCTCAAAACACTGGTTTGTGTACATAAATGGCACATTTGCTCAAAACAATGGTTTGTTTGGCACATTTGCTCAAAACAATGGTTTGTGTACATAACTTGCATTTTGCTCAAAACAATGGTTTGTGTACATAACTGGCGCATTTGCTCAAAACACTGTACATAACTGGCGCATTTGCTCAAAACACTGGTTTGTGTACATAACTGGCACATTTGCTCAAAACACTGTTGCTTTTGCATATATTACTGTTGTTGATTATAATTATTGTATCAATAATACATTTAATGTTAGGGTAGAATAACAACTGAATTGAATTGGATTTTATAGTAAGTCGCACCAACAGCTAAGGTCTTATTGCGCCTTTCAAGCATCCATTGGCGGAGGAAAGCCTCAGGTGCCCCTTTGTGCAATTTTCGTGCACGGTCGGGCACCTGATTAGAACGACTGATGTTCCGCAAACCAGCTTCGAACCCTGGGTAGAATAACAAAGATAAATTGAAATCTGAATTAATAATTTGAGGTACTAATTGTAATATTTAATAAAAACGTCTCGATTGTCGTGTTTACCTTTAAGAAAAACTGATATCTTTAGTAATTGTAAATAAAGTCTAAATAATCTCATTTCGATTAATACATTTAACACGTATATACCGATCGATTAATACATTTAACATGTATATACCGACCAATTAATACATTTAACATGCACATACCGATCGATTAATACATTTAACATGTTTATACCGATCAATTAACATGATTAATACATTTAACATGTATATACAGATCGAATAATACATTTAACATGTATATACCGACCAATTAATACATTTAACATGTATATACCGATCGATTAATACATTGAGCATGTACATACCGATCGATTATTACATTTAACATGTATATACCGACCAATTAATACATTTAACAAGTATATACCGACCAATTAATACATTTAACATGTACATACCGATCGATTAATACATTTAACATGTTTATACAGATCGATTAATACATTTAACATGTATATACCGACCAATAATACATTTAACATGCACATACCGACCGATTAATACATTTAACATGTCTATACCGACCAATTAATACATTTAACATGTCTATACCGACCAATTAATACATTTAACATGTATATACCGATCGATTAATACATTGAGCATGTACATACCGATCGATTAATACATTTTACATGTATATACCGACCAATTAATACATTTAACATGTATATACCGACCAATTAATACATTTAACATGCACATACCGATCGATTAATACATTTAACATGTTTATACAGATCGATTAATACATTAACATGTATATACCGACCAATTAATACATTTAACATGCACATACCGATCGATTAATACATTTAACATGTTTATACCGATCAATTAATACATTTAACATGTATATACAGATCGATTAATACATTTAACATGTATATACCGACCAATTAATACATTTAACATGTATATACCGATCGATTAATACATTGAGCATGTACATACCGATCGATTAATACATTTAACATGTATATACCGACCAATTAATACATTTAACATGTATATACCGACCAATTAATACATTTAACATGCACATACCGATCGATTAATACATTTAACATGTTTATACCGATCGATTAATACATTTAACATGTATATACCGACCAATTAATACATTTAACATGTATATACCGACCAATTAATACATTTAACATATATATACCGATCGATTAATACATTGAGCATGTACATACCGATCGATTAATACATTGAGCATGTACATACCGATCGATTAATACATTTAACATGTATATACCGATAGATTAATACATTGAGCATGTATATACCGATCGATTAATACATTTAGCATGTACATACCGATCTATTAATACATTTAACATGTAAATACCGATCGATTAATACATTTAACATGTCTATACCGACCAATTAATACATTTAACATGTACATACCGATCGATTAATACATTTAGCATGTATATACCGACCAATTAATACATTTAACATGTACATACCGATTGATTAATACATTTAACATGTATGTACCGATCGATTAATACATTTAGCATGTACATACCGATCGATTAATACATTTAACATGTATGTACCGATCGATTAATACATTTAACATGTACATACTGATCGATTAATACATTTAACATGTACATACGGATACACTACGCCTGTATGTATATACACAGGAAATTGAATCTTTTGATTATTACCTTCTGTATAAATAATTACAACATAAAGTAATAATCAAAAGATGCAGTTTCCTTTGTGTGTGTGTCGTATATCCGATTGTAAATTAAAACTATGTAATATATAGAGTATGATCTCATCGAATTGGTTGATTTAAAGATCGAGATGGTCGTAGCTCATCAAGGTGTGTAAATCAACCAACGAGATGAGACCATACTCTATTTGTTGTTTTGTAGCATGGTCACTGAACATTCTCTTTGTAATAGCACAGGTGTAAATCGTTTAATTGATAATAACACCTGTCAGAATAAATGGTGTATTACAACTACCAGATATTGGAAGTTAGAGTATGGCAGGGAGCTGAAATGGACCTGCTACAAAGCAAATAGAGCATGGTTTCATCTCGTTGGTTAATTTAAACACTTGATGGGCTATGCCTATCTCGTTTTTTAAATTAACCAACTCTATGAAACCATACTCTGTTTATTACGTAACATGTCCATTTCAACAGTCTGCCATACTCTTACTTCCGATAACTGGTAGTTAGAGTACAACAATCATTCTGACAGGTGTTATTTTCCATTAAATGATTTAAAACTGTTCATATATAAACGAAATACAGCGACCATGCTACAGGTTTCCGTTTTGCTTTAAAAAATGCGTGAAATTGTTTGCTACTTATTGCATGTGAAGAGTCTCCGTGGCCGACAGGTTAAAGACGTTGCGTTGTAAACCTTGCCTCTCACTGCTGCGGGTTCGAATCCCACTGGGAGCTCGACTTGTAAGTGAGGAAGTGGCGATTCTTACGGATGACCGGAAGTGTACAGTACTGGTCCTCCCCAAAACTCGACCATCATATATACCTTGCATGTGTTGAAAATGACATAAAAAACAAATACATATTGCATGTTGGCAAAGTTTTCAAAATATTCGTTTTAAACATCCTTCGGATGGCCGAATCTTCTTTGTTTATCATCTAGTTCGAAGCGGCCTCGTTAGCCCAAAGGATACATGCCTCCATTACGTGGTCCGTGTATCAACTTTCATACCCAATCCAACCCCTTCTCAAAAAAGCGAAAACGGGGTTGACTGAGGTATGAAATAAAACCTTAATTTCGGCAAAAAAAGTTTGTTGCATATTGTAAAATTAAAAAACTTAATAGGTAATTTTAAACAGTTTATCGCATTTTTTTCTGTACACAATGCTTTAAACGTGTTTTATTGTCGAAATATCCGTTATAAAAACCTGCTAATATAAGCTTTACCATAGCTTAATGGAATTAAGGCGGGACTACGTAATGTCTGCGGCGCATGGGTTCACTCCCTGGCGGAGGATTGTCTGATGGGAAACCTTTTCCTTCACATCATCTCCCTCTGAGGTTTCACAGTATACCCTAATATGATGTATTAAAGGGACGTAGATCCCGATTTAAACTTTATTTGATAAGTATTTCACCATTTTCCAAATATTTAAGAACTCTCATTAATAAAGCTTGTTTGAATATATGCCAACATTCATCCATAGGCTCAGGAACGTTTCTCAATTGTTGTTGGCCCAAGTTTTTTAGGAAAAAAAATTGACAATCCAAAAAAACACAAAACGGTATTTTTCAAATATTGGGGTGCCAAACTTTTATTTTGACAAAGTATTTAACAAGTAAAAAAAAACAAAAAAAAGAAGTTATTCAATGTCATTTACACCAAAACATACACCATTATATAGGGGGAAAAGACAACATTTCTGATCGCAAACCATTTTTTCCTCAAATTATTGGGGTGGGGAGGGGCAAAGCATACTCTACCTCGCCCCCCCCCCCCACCCCCCGCCTCTGAACATGCTGAACATGGAATGAGCATCATGTATTCTTTTATTGCCATAGATATACAGACTTTATACAGCGTTTGTGTGTCCGAGATATACAGATTTGCGACAATTATTTTCGATTTACTCTTCTTAAAACAATTTGTAGATGTCCTTAAAAAATACGTTTTTTTTTCAACTCAGCAATAACATAGGTCTAATATATATGTTGAGAATACGCTATACTGCATGAAAAATACATATGTCCGACTTCAACCTTTTTTTTTTGTTATGTTAATTCATTCATTCAGTCCGAAATAATAAAACGAACTTGATTCACAGTGAACTATGACATACATGTCTTGCCTTGCAGGAGACTGATTCACAGTGAACTATGACATACATGCCTTGCCTTGCAGGAGACTGATTCACAGTGAACTATGACATACATGTCTTGCCTTGCAGGAGACTGATTCACAGTGAACTATGACATACATGCCTTGCCTTGCAGGAGACTGATTCACAGTGAACTATGACATACATGTCTTGCCTTGCAGGAGACTGATTCACAGTGAACTATGACATGCATGCCTTGCCTTGCAGGAGTCTGATTCACAGTGAACTATGACACACATATCTTGCCTTGCAGGAGACTGATTCACAGTGAACTATGACATGCATGCCTTGCCTTGCAGGAGACTGATTCACAGTGAACTATGACATACATGCCTTGACTTGCAGGAGACTGATTCACAGTGAACTATGACATACATGCCTTGCCTTGCAGGAGACTGAGTTTAACGGTACGCTAGGGTTTGACCTTTTATGTAAAAGGATCAAAGATGGTCACAAGACGTGCAAAGATATTGAGGAGTTCTTCAGAAAGAAGTAAGTTTAGATGTTAATGTTGAATATGAATAGCGTAGGTGTATGTTCTTAGGTTCCATACATCTTGAGTTAAATGAAATACAAACATTAATTGAAATAAGTTAAAGGGACACACGGCAATCTTGATTTTTGGGAAAATTCGCGGCGTCCCGTTAGTTTTTTTTCTACATAACTTGCATTTGTTCAGTCATTAATATTAATTGTAAGAATAGCGTAAAACATTTTTTTTTGTATATTACGTAACTAAGTTAAAGTAGTCAGCAACTGAATTGCAACTATTAATAACTATTAAAATAAGTGGTGGATTAATAAGCATGTATATCTGTACTAATATTCACATTATATGATATATGTTTATCTTACGGATAACAAGCTGTTTTATTTGACATAGTTGAATTTAATAATATATGTGTTAAGGAAATTGTGATGAATTGTAACTATTAAAAATAAGTTTATCTATGTAAAGAAGTGTTATATATACGCCTTCTCATTGTATCAGCTCAGTTAAGAAAAACTGCATATCTGGACATGTATTATGTTGTAATACCTACACTGTTGCCATGCTTTGTGAAATTGTATTTTGTATCCTCACGGGCTTTTAAGCCTATTGGAAATTGGAAAAATAATGATATCAAAAAAAGATATCATATTTTCATACTAGTCTTGATAAAAAAAAATCCAGATTGCCGCGTCTCCCTTTAAGAATGCATGTGTGATGCGTATCCGCTTCTTGTCATATTTAAAAGTACATAGCTTCATTTATTTTAACATGTTTTTATATATTTATTGGCTTGCAGTTTTTGGTTTTACGTATTTACCAACTTATTTTTAAATGTAAATTAGTGATATTGCATAGTTACTATTAATAGCAAATTTGGAGTTTGACCTACTAATGAAGAGAAAGGACCCATAAATGTTATCCCTCTACCATAACGAACGAATGAATGGTAACGGAAACAAAGGATGTGTGTACCTGGCGGAAATACCGAAGATATCCTACCTGGCGGAAAGTATCGAACATATCCTACCTGGCGGAACTTATCGAACATATCCTACCTGGCGGAAATTATCGAACATATCCTACTTGGCGGAAATACCGAAGATATCCTACCTGGCGGAAATTATCGAAGATATCCTACCTGGCGGCAATTATCGAAGATATCTTACCTGGCGGAAATACCGAAGATATCCTACCTGGCGGAAATTATCAAAGATATCTTACCTGCCGAAATACCGAAGATATCCTACCTGGCGGAAATACCGAAGATATCCTACCTGGCGGAAATTATCGAACATATCCTACCTGGCGGAAATTATCGATCCAATCCTACTTGGCGGAAATACCGAAGATATCCTACCTGGCGGAAATACCGAAGATATCTTACCTGTCGGAAATACCGAAGATATCCTTCCTGGCGGAAATTATCGAAGATATATTACCTGGCGGAAATACCGAAGATATCCTACCTGGCGGAAATACCGAAGATATCCTACCTGGCGGAAGTACCGAATATATCTAACTGGCGGAAATACCGAAGATATCCTACCTGGCGGAAATACCGAAGATATCCTACTGGCAGAAATTACCGAAGATATCTTACCCGGCGGAAATTACCGAAAATAATTTACATGTTATCTAGCATGCGGCTTTGTAATCGCCTGCTTAGCTAGATGGACGAGTGGTCCTAGTCGCAGATGTTTATAGAGGCGGAGTTGTTGTCGTTGTTGATATTCGAAGGCTATAAATTTGAGTTTGCTATAAACGTCTTGTAGAGTTTTAATAGGGCTTCATCTGTGGGTTAAAACATAACTACCTGACCATTACTTCGTATGCTGCGTTAGTCATACCATATCATGCATATGCTACAACATATAATTAGTTTTTTACTAGACTTGTCCGTTTCTGCACAGAGCCAAAGCGGAATCACAATACAGCAAAACGTTGAGGAACCTGGCAAGATCGGTAGAAGGAAAGGAGGATTCTGGGTAATTCTGTTTTCGTTTATTTCTCATGGTTAAATCAAACACTACTCGGTAAAGTACGTAAGGGTAGGACACACAGTAGTCTTGATTTTTTAAAATCTCACGGCGTCCCGTTAGTTTGTTTTACATAACGTGTAATGTGTTCTTGCACAAACGGTCAAGACGTTTGTATTTACAATAAAGCGTCGAAGATGATCAAGACAAGCTTAATACGTGAAACTGACAAACTAACTTTGTTACTGGCTCTAATTTTAAACTTGTATTTAACTGAATAAAAATACGTGCCATAAAAGCAAATAAAGCATGCGCAACATAAACCGGAAGCAATAGAATATTTTTTCAGTCTGAATACAGTGTACTTCATACTATAGGTTACGTTTCAATATATTGATGAGTGTAACGTCTAATCAGTAAATCCATTGTAAAAACATTCTATAAGCAACCAAGTATCATCGAATCTTTTCGACAGCACATTGTCCTGGCTTTGGCGCAAGAGGTCTACCAGAAGTGGAATTTCTATTTATAGACTGATTCAAAGGTGAAGTTATTGACAAGAGAGAGTGTAAAGCATGCTTGGCTTTATGGTGGTAGTGAACAGATTTCTTAAACGTGCATTATACAAAAGTTCGTTTTATTATCTCCACCATGCGTTATCGTAACGGAACAAACGACAATCTGGAGGTAGATGTAACTTTCCCATTTTTTTTTCACGCATCAAAACGAAGCAAACAATTAAGAAAGTGTCTTTTTGTTGTTCTTCATAAAGGTCGATTTTTTTTAATAGTGTTTAACCTAAAACTATCGGATTCCCGTTCATTTTAAGAAATAATGAAAGAAACAATTCAAATTACATGAACTGTACCAGACACGTGTGCATTACTCAAAAAATTCCCGTAACGTAATTTTATATCATTACCACCGATTAATAGTCTTCCACATAACAAAAACGTTCATTACCACCTGATATGTCATTATGGTGATGGGTTATATGTTAAATAAAGGTTTAATTAAAGCATGCATTCCGTCCATATATTGCAAGCATGCATGCATGCATATACTTCCTTATTCAACTATACTAAAGGCAAGGTAAAAAATATATGTGTATATAACATGTCATACAAATCTGTATGTTCAAATGGTAGGTTGCAGTGAATCAACCAGTGCTGTACACCTCCCGCCATCGATTCTTACGGATGGCGGGAGGTGCACAGTACTGGTTCTATCCAGGAAAAGAGGGTGATTAAACATCAGCATGTTCTGAATATAGTTACAAAAAAATAACAGGAAACTGCACTAAAAATGTTTAAAAATCCTAGAAGATAAGCACTCGTTTATATAGAACTATTTCGACTGAGCCAGCGAGCACGTCCGGTTGATTTAGTGAAATATAACCCCAATAACAGATTCGAAGTAGATTCAACGTCATGTTTGCCAGATGAACAGTTTATATGCGTGTTATTATATTAAGAAAATATACTTTTAACGGACAGACCAACATTTACGTTTTATGGGCTAAATGCATTAGGAGTAATTATTCTTAATTAATTAGCTAATTAATAGCTCTTAAACAATATAGCTCATAGCACGATTTTGTTAGCACATCTGTACGGACTGAATGGACACACAAGCATACTATGATTCGGTGGTGGGACATATCCAGTACCTTTTTTCAACTCAATAATCCAGTGTATACGTCATATTTAGACATAATTTCTTCTTTTAGTTTGTTTTTCTTTTGTATAACTCGTCTCTCAGAAGTTCAGGAATCGTGAACGCTCGGCCAATCTCGTCATTCTTCGGGATCCCGCCTCGTGTGTATATATCGAGCTTCGGTATGTTCAAATATTGAAGTTTTATTCTCCGGAATGCAATAAAATAGTGCACTGTGGTGTAAACAATATGGCCGCTAGGCACACGTGTTGACTTATAAGTTGCGTTGAATGTTTGATTTTTACAATGCAGATGAAGGTTTTATCACTGATTTCATTTAAATAAACTATTGATGGAGCAATCGGCCAAATGAAATTGCACAATTTGGATGATAACTTTGATTCTGAATGCAAATTAGATTTCGCGGGAATCTAAGGCGCGATGACGTAACCAATATGGAAATCTTCGATTTACATTCGAGTAATGCTGCGAAGCAGCGTACGAGATTTGCGAATGATAAGCTCGTAGTTTAGGTCTTGCACGTTACAGATATATATTTGTGTCATGTATAAATTCGATTCCCGACGGTTGCATGTCTGATGGGAAAGTTGTATCACTCTTCTCATCTTCCTCCGAGGTCTTCATCTCGGTATGATCGTACATGTAACGGGACTGGGCGTAAACCCCTTTTCAGTTTCAGTTCAGGTCATGGTGGTATTTAATCATAAAACACATTTATTCCCATTTTAGCGATGGACGCAGATACAATATTTAGGGCAAACCCTTACATTTTCATAACTTTCCGATCCACACCTGCATGCAGTTTATTAAACAAAATGATATCATGTGTAGATTTATCTGCTAAGAAATAATTCCAGGCACAATATTTTTAAAAGGGGAATACAAAAAACACACTAAAAGAACACACTTTCCTGTTGTTCCGCTTTTTCACCGGTGTTGATATTTTAACAGTCGATTTTATCCCATATAACCCTCTACCAAATTACGGCTAGTTATGTGTTATGCGGTTTGTATTTTGTATACATATATATATACCTTATGTATGCCTTTCATAGAGAGCTGGGGCACAGCTGGCAAGAGCTGAAATTTCAAACCGAAAGAACGGCTCGCTTTCACGAAGATGCAAACACGGAATTAAACAAGCTGGCAGACGAAATAGCAAAGTTTAGTGAACAGATGAAAATTCAATCAAAACAGGTAAATTTGGTTCACATGTAAATGTAAGCTTTAGAGGGAATATCTGAGGAGAAATGTTATTGTTCGACAGGCCACGTTAGTTAGCAAATGGTTAGTTTTCAACACAACGATGGACATTCTTTTTGTCTTTTTACTGCGATAACAATTGCAGAGTTTTTAATAGAGCTTAAACCATGGTTTAATTATGAACGAAGGCGGAATTTGCCGAGGAATCTAAATGCAATACGTGTATATTGTGCATCGAAATATCTGTCTAATTACTGTTGCCGTGTGTATTCAAATGAAAAAAATGGTTAAGACAAATCCAGCCCGAAGCTTGCATTTCTTTCATTAATATTTTCAACAAGAAATATCACTGTAAGTGATAAATGCCCCCGAAGTGTCCTTTGACCTCTAAGTATGACCTTGACCTTGAGCCATGGACCTGGATTTTGTGCACGACACGTCGTTTGGTTGTGGTGACCACTTGTGCCAAGTTATTTGAAAATCCGTCCAGGCATGCAAAAGTTATTGACCGGACACAATTTGACCTTTGACCTTTAAGTGTAACCTTGACCTTGGGGCCACATACCTGGATTTTGTGCGCGACATATCTTCTTGTTGTGGTTAGCACTTGTGCCAATTTATTTGAAAATCCGTCTATGAATGTCAGAGTTATTGACCGGACACAATTTGACTTTTGACCTCCAAGTGTGACCTTGACCTTGAAGACCTGGGTTTTGCGCGCGACACATCGTCTTGTTATGATGATCAGTTGTGTAAAGTTATTTAAAAATCCATGCAGTGGTTGTGACGTTACGGTCCGGACACGAAATTGCGTACCTGTTTTTGACCTATAAACTTCAAGGGTAACCTTGACCTTTGAGGTACGGATCTGGGTTTTGCGCGTGACACATCGTCTTGTTATGGTGATCAGTTGTGTCAAGTTATTTAAAAATCCCTTCAGGGGTTGAGACGTTACGGTCCGGACATGAAATTGCGTACCTGTTTTTGAACTATGAACTTTAAGTGTGACTTTGACCTTAAAGGTACGGACCTGGGTTTTGCGCGCGACACATCGTCTCGTTATGGTGATCACTTGTGCCAAGTTATTTAAGAATCCCTGCTGGGGTTGTGACGTTACGGTCCGGACACGAAATTGCGTACATGTTTTTTACCTATAAACTTCAAGTGTGACCTTGACCTTTGAGGTACGGACCTGGGTTTTGCGCGCGACACATCGTCTTGTTATGGTGATCACTTGTGATAGGTTAATCAAAAATCCATGCAGGTGTTTTGAAGGTACAGTCCAGACACGAAAAGCGGAATGACGGACAGACAGACATACAGAATCCGGACAGACGGACGGACGCACAGACGGACGGTGCGATTACTATATGCCCCCGAAAAGTGTTCGGGGGGTGGGGGTGCATAACTACTATACGGTTATACTGTTTCAATTTATAAAATATCTACATATAATTAATAATAAGTTATTTTTCTTTCGATTAGTTTATGTTTCTACATATGATTACTTGTGATGTAATTTCAGATGGAAGATAAAGTGAAAGAAGGTCAAAAAGCAAAACGTACAACCCATGCAAAACTGCTTGAGGCGAGTATATTTTGCTTTTTTCTTCGGGATTTATTACCATGCTATGTGTCCACATTAATAAGGGGTGGGGAGTTTTTTTGTTTTTTTGTGAGGATGAATGAGGAAAAAGCATCAGTGTATCATAAAACACACTAAGTTATATGTCATATAGAAGGAGGACAGACAGGTTGGGAAATATAGAATTACAGTCAAACATGTATTAAGAGCCCACTTAAGGGAAATCGCAATTGATCTCTTAACAAAGGCGGTCTCTTAATACAAGTCATGTGTTTTAATGCGTGTTTTACCTTCTCAGTAACTGTGTTAACTGATGTGCTAGTCCATAGGTTTTGTTTTAATATATTTATTATTTTAGCCTTGTTCTTCGGATAAGGCGTCTCCGTGGCCGAGTGGTTAACGAAGTTGCGTTGTAAACCTTCGCCTCTCACCGCTGCGGGTTCGAATCCCACTGGGAGCTCGACTTGTAAGTGAGGAAGTGTCGATTTTTACGGAAGGCGGGATGGTCTGCCTCCACCACAAAAAGTCGACCGTCATATATAATCTTACATGTGTGGAAAATGACGTAAAACACCATACAAACACACAATTGTCATTCGAATACCACAGTTCACCAGGGTGTACTGTGTATCGGAGTCTATCATCCGAGCACGATAAAGAACAATACGAATCTGTTCGTCAGTAACAGTATGGCTGGTTTCCGGATTCCTATGTTTCTCTAAATAACCCTAATGCGTTAGTTTAAAGGGACACACGGCAATCTTGATTTTTTAAAAACTCGTGGCGTCCCGTTAGTTTTTCTCTTAACTTGCATTTGTTCAATCTTTAATATTAATTATCAGAATAGTTCAAAGCACATTATTTTTACATATTACTATCTTTTTATAATATTGCACCACTAATATATTAAAATAATTGGTAAAATAACGAAGAAAATTAAAATCTCATTCTCGTATTTAATTATATGCAAGGAGTTTTAAAGTCAAAATGACTCAGAATAACTAAACTGAGGAGCAAACTGTAATGTTTGAATAAAACTCAAGATTGCCATGTGTCCCTTTAAACTGTCCCTTTAAACTTATTTATTTTACATCGATTGTAAAGAACGCTCTCTGAACTTATTTTAGTCACTCTCGATGTCTTCCTGGGTAGAACCAGAACTAAGCAAATTCAGATAAAGTGTCTTGCTCAGGGACACAACACATATGGTCATGGCGGGATCGAACCCACGACTTTCCGATCCTTGGTCCAACGCTAGACCACAGCGCTTTTTAATGTGCTGATGAACCGTTAAACAACAACCAGTTCAACTATCATGCTTTGGACATTAATGAGGAACAGTTATTGACTGCTGTATTAGATGGAAATTGTGCACGACAGTTACATTCTCCTTTGATATATGTGTAAAGTCGGAATTGTAAATAAATGTGTACTGTTTTGCAGCTTCAGAGATCGTATCGCGAGAAATGCCGGGAACTTGTCCAGAGCGAAAGTCAGTTCGAGGTGGCAAAGCAAACAGTCTCGGCAAGTACCAGAGATATTGAAAAGGTGAGTATTCTGTGCTGGATTGACCTTTAATGTATTGTATTATTTTGGTGTTGTTTTCTCGTTGCAAGTATCTGCCTTTAAACTACAAGCATGACGTCACACTACGGGGTGCATAATGATGTTATTCGTTTGCATGATACCTGCCCTTTGCCTTATTATATCAGAATATTATTTCAGACATCTGCCTGCTATCTAAACAATGAATAATGTTATAACAATATACTGTAGTATAATAATTTCACTCCACCATTTTTCAGAGATATTTGTGCCAATGCAAAGTATATATTTCTTTCTGGGTGTGTTAGACATATTTACCCTATCTTTGCAGTTGAAAGTACGAGCAGATAGAAGTCGAGAAGCCGTGGAAAAGGCAGGTTTGTAATTATTATGAACAATTATGTATATTCGCCATTTGCAGCGTTAGAATTTAGGCAACTTGTATATAGTTTATCTTCAAGTATCTAGTTACTTGTTATGATTTAATCAAACAATTAAAGTCGGAAGTTTAGAAAACTATTAAAAGTTTTCAAATATTACTTCCTTAAAAATGTATCAAAAATGTACACATATATCTTCTTTAAAACTGTATCAAAAGAGTTCAACTATTACTTCCTTAAAGTTGTATCACAAGAGTTCAAATATTACTTCCCTTAAAGCTGTAGACTCTATGCTTAAACTCATTTGTGTCCGTGTCTTAATTTCATCAGCTCATGGAGAATTCGTGTATTCAAGCGACTGACATTTTTTTATTTATCTATATATAGATATCTAGTAAATTAGTAATGCACATTGTGACAGTATCCTCGATAAATAAAATATTATTATCATTATTATTATTATTATTATTATTATTGTATACCTACACAGGTAGCTCTATACTTTTTCTGAACATAAAATGTGTCTCTCGGAACCACTTCTGATTTACAGTCAAACGCCCTCATAACTGAGCCGTTGGGCTTCTTGGGAGAGAACTGTATTTAGCCCCATCGAAGTTTTTATGATAAAACACACCTCAGTATGTATCAGTATATAAAATATATAGTACATGATGCCGCTTATTTTAAACTGCAACTAGGATTCTGTCTCAAAAAACGTTTACAACAAACATATATCTCAGAGGGAGCGTCGGGACACATCTGTCCCACCGTTAAATCCGTTACTGATATAATCAACGTTTCGACTTATCTGTATATAAACAATGATATTTTCTACTTTCTATGTGTTTCAAGACGGGTTCTACAAATATACAGTAGATTTACTGGAACAAGCTCGGCAGGAATGGGAATCGGATACAGAAGTCGCGTGCGAGGTAAATACAACTGAAAAGGGGATCCAATGGAAGCAGCAAATACAAACAAGAGAGACAAATAGCACACTGAGTTTTATTGAGTCTGTTCGTGAGAGGTAATATAAAACGCAACACCTCTCACATCCCACTAGTAAGCGGTATTCTACTGTAAAGCCACACAAATTGGGCTTGCTGATACCAAAGTCCAGTAAGTAATAACACTAATGATTTGTAGTCGGGGTAATATTTTACAGCCGCCAGACAGCACTAAACAAACGTAGTGTGAATGTCAATATATACTGACAATGGGGATCGCTTGGAAGCAACAAACAAGAGGGAAATGTAGCAGATTCGTTTCTACTGAGTCTGTTTATGACAATAGGTAATATAAGGTGCAACACCTCTTACGCCTGTAACAACGTTAAAGGTAACAATTCCTCTAAAGGTAACAACCGCCGCTATAGGTAACAATTTCAACGTTAACGGTAACAACCTCCGCTAAAGGCAACAGTCACCTCTTCTACTAAAGGTATCAAGGCATAACGCTAAAGGTAACAACTTTTTTCAACATCTACAGTTTCAATGAAAATTGAGTTAACCGGTTCTTAGTGACTGTGGCACCTGTGGCGTAAGCACTGTTACCTTTAGCGGTAGAGGTAATTGTTACCTTTAGCGGAGGTTGTTATCTTTAGCGTTGAAATTGTTACCTTTAGCGGAGGTTGTTATCTTTAACGGCGGTTGTTACCTTTAGCGTTGTCACAACGTCCACTAGCACCGGCTTAAGCTTTTACTTTAAAGATTCGACATGAATGGGAATCGGATACGGAAGTGACATGTGAGGTTAGTTTGGCACGAATGTGGTTGTTGAAATCGACGTAAAAGCATACATATACGTTTATTCGGAACATAATACAACGTGTTGGTTCTCAAACAGTTATGTGGAATGTAAAGTAAGATGTACATTATCACAACAAAGAAACAACGTAATTACGTGTTAATTCGATTTTATAGAATAGCCGAAACACATATGTTTATATTGTTTATTGCATTCCCTGACAGCTGTTCCAAAGGCAGGAGGAAGAGAGAATATACGTTCTTCGAGACTGTTTATGGAGGTGTACAAATGTCGACTCTCAACTCAGCGTTGATTCTGACGAGGTACCACCATATACTTTTGTTCTTTGTTTAAACATTACCAAATTGAGTTACTATACAAAGGTGAAATAGAGGGCAGGCGTGGCGCAGTCGGTAGCGCGGCGGTTTTGTAACCGGAGGCCCCTGGTTCAATCCTCCGTGGTGCCACTGAGTTTCGTCGGTGTGTTCTTCGGTAAGACACTTTCCCTTAGCCTCGTCCGTCGGATGGGGACGTAAACCGGGCGGTCCCGTGAATAGGTCTATCCTTCGAGCACGTTAAAGAACCATAGAAATCTATTCGATAATAAGAGTAGGGCACGGTTCCCGGATTCCTTTGTATCCTTCCCCTTTCTCTGGGGCGGCTCTAAATATTCAAATGTTGTTCTTTACGGTGTTGATGAGCAGTTAAACAACATTCAATTCAAAGGTAAAATAACGTTTAAAGTTATACGTGTAAGGTAACTGTTGTTATTAATAATAACATAAATATAAAACAAAAGGTATCGTAAAATGTTACGGCTTCTGATGTTCAACAAGGATGTTTGACAATCCTTGTGTTTACCAACTTGATATGAAGGTTTGTCTCATTTTGAAAACAGAAAACAGCACGTGCATTTGAAACAGACGATAATATTGTCCTTTTGGAGGTGCTGAAATATTGCTTGGTGCCAGCGCGTGCTCGTGGTACGAGATCAGTCAATGCTCAGTTTGTTTCCAGAGTGTGAGGACGCTCTTTCAATGATGATAAATATTCAGCATTACATCTCCTTAAAATAAGTTTGACTCCTGTCTGAACTTAAAAGGCACGTAGACATAAAAAATAATTATCAAAATTGAATGATAAACAAAGCAGATATGACCTTTCAAAGGTTGTTCTAAAATTAATACGAAAGCCGCCATTTTGTGAATTATTTCACCTTTGTCCAAGTTTTAATACAGATTGTTTGGCTATTTGCCTTCATGCCCTTTAAATCCATTATTTATTTAAAACATACACAAACTCACTCTCGATCGCATGGATGATAGCGAAAGCGTGGCCTTGATGCGGGAATGAACCGGGGGAAAACTCACGTGTCCGAGTAGACGACGTCTGCTTTACAACACCGAGACGCTGAATCGATCCCGGATTGCAACTGCCGACTGCGCTTCTCTAAAACCCACACAATACAATGAATCATTGACACGAAACGTACATATATAAAACAGCTATTGGTGTATGAAATTTCAGAGCTCTGCAACGGTTCGATCGTGTCTAGAGAAGTGTGACGTGAACGAAGACATTAATGAGTTTGCTAAGAACAACATGACGGGAAAAACTAGACCAGGTAATTACAATAAGAAATGTTTTGTGTCGTATGTGTCGAATAGCATAACACTATTAAAGTAGTAAAGTGTCATCTGTCTATATTAGCATGACACTAGACCATATTATCATTTAAATGGAATAGTGTCGTCTGCATATAGCAGCATTAAACTAGACCTGGTTATTATAAAACTTGAATGGTGTCGTCTGTGTATAACAGCATAAAACTAGACCTGGTGATTTTTACAGTAGTAAAGTGTCGTCTACGTTAAGTTGCATGAAGTTATACGAGGTTGTTATTAAAGCTGAATGGTGTCGTCTGCGTATAATAGCATGGTTGTTATAACAATGGTATGGTGTCGTCTGCGTATAGTAGCATGGTTGTTATAACAGTGGTATGGTGTTGTCAGCGTATAGTAGCATAAAACTAGAGCAGGTTGTTATAACAGTGGTATCAGTGTCGTCTGCGTATAATAGTATGACACTTGACATGATAATTAACTAATTATTAAACTTGTATGGTGTCGTCTGCGTATAATAGCTTGAACTTGACTTTGCAATTACTAAAGTTGTATGGTGTAGTCTGCTTATAATAGCATGCAAACTTGACGTGGTATTTATTAAAGTTGTATGGTGTAGTCTGTATATAAAAGCATGAAACTTGACACGATAATTAACTAATTATTAAAGTTGTATGGTGTAGTCTGCGTATAATAGCGTGACACTTGACATGGTTATTATTAAAGTTGTATGGTGTAGTCTACATATAGTAGCGTGACACTTGACATGGTAATTATTAAGGTTGTATGGTGTGGTCTGCATATAGTAGCGTGAATCTAGACCCGGTTGTAATTGAAGTTGTATATTGTCATATGTGTGTAGTAGCATGGAACTAGACCAGGCGTATGTGTATAGTAGCATGGAACTAGACCAGGAGTATGTGTGTAGTAGCATGGAACTAGACCAGGCGTATGTGTGTGTAGTAGCATGGAACTAGACCAGGAGTATGTGTGTGTAGTAGCATGACATTAGATCAGGCGTATGTGTGTGTAGTAGCATGGAACTAGACCAGGTGTATGTGTGTTTATGAACATGGTATAATGTCGTCTGCGTGTAGGGGAGACTGACGCAGGTTATTATTAAAGTGGTATATTTTCATCTGCATATAGTGGCATGAAACTAGACAGTTGTATGGTGTCGTCTGCTTACAGTGGCATTACTTACACAGGCACTAATTAATCGCTGTGTCGATAATCTGCCGACATTTGCATACTTTTAATCTACACTCATGATATTATATGGTGTTTCTTTTTAAGTGTAAAACCACCAAAACATTATCTTGTTAGTATTTAAAAGAACCCCTTCCTAGTTTGAGTTTATAAAAGTCCTTAATAAAGATTGTCGAGAACACTGTAGTTGTTAAAATCGAAAATGCACGTTGATACACAATATGACCTGTTTTTGCCGACGTGCCGTAAACCACTATTCATTCATTATTTTTCCTTTTCATGATCAGTGCCAATCCTGTATGAGAACTACTTTGAAGGGACGACATCACTGAGGCGCAATGGTCGAGTCCAGGCATCTCCAGCTGCCGAACGCCGAAGACCGTCTCCACCATCAACACCAGCGCCCCCTGTACCAGGAGGAGATAACTCAGGTGATATTCCAGTAATTGGTTCATGTACAGTATAATGAATGCTTTTTGTAACGTATGCTTACGTATCTCATGCTACCGCACTTTTACGCAAAGTTTCTCCTAGTGATGTATTTGTTTTGTTGTTTTATTGTTTTCAATAATTAGTTATTCATTTTAAACTTCATTTTGTGTGTTTTTTTATACGTTGATACTCCTCGTATATAGTACACATACCGCACTCAAAAAACCTGGCCGTTTAATATTCTAAACATAGTTTAATTTACTGAATCACTACCCTAGATACTCGAGTGTTACCCCATTCCATTATGTAGCGCCATAAACATATGTTTTGACAACAGGTACAGTCTTGATAATAAGCGAAGTGCGCGTTCTGAATCACTGAAATATACCATATTCGCACGGGAGAACATTTTAAAAATTGAAAAGGTAATATGTATCTCAGGTGCGGAATTAAAATGTTTCAAAGGTGAACACATACATAGACATACTGTATCCAATAAAACTAAGGCTTATATGAATTATTGTTTTTGTGTATTCTCAATATGCTGTCGTTAGTGTTTTACCGCCATCCAATGCAGCAATATGAAGGCTACGCTACCCATAACAGCCTATCTTGATCCAACCTGACGTTTTCAAATGATGTTTGTGTACATGTCCAATTAGCATGAAATCACTCTCTTAAAAAAATCCAAGAAAGATACTTACTTAAAATATACAATCTTTTTTTTGTTTTTTTTGTTTTTTTATTAATTACTTGTGTAATTTCTATTGCAGCCGAATACTCCGCTATATATTCTGTGGCGAAATAACAACACACGCTCTACAGTTACAGACTGGAGGTGTATATTACTGGTTCTACTCAAGGAAAATGAGTGGTCTGCCTCCAACGCAAAAAAAGAGACGAGCGTCATAACTTTTGAAAGTGACACCATACAAACAAACACATCTACAGTTACATAATGGACGTCTACGTTTAAGCAAGTTTTCAATTGTTTTCTATGTATGTGCTTCATTGACTTACATGAAGTGTAAAGTGTTCTTCAGGGATTACTATCATGGTATAAGTACGAGTTCTATAAAGCCTCTAGTTATATGTGCTTTGGGGAGTTCTAAAAAGCCTCTAGTTATATGTGCTTTTGGGAGTGCCATAAATCCTCTAGTTATATGTGCTTCGGGAAGTTCTATAAAGCCTCTATTTATATATGCTTCGGGGAGTTCTTTAAAGCCTCTAGTTATATGTGCTTCGGAGAGTTCTATAAAGCCTCTAGTTATATGTGCTTCAGAGATATATATGCAGCCTCTAATTATATGTGCTTTGGGAAGGTCTATAAAGCCCCTAGTTATATGTTCTTTGGAGAGTTCTATAAGGCCTCTAGTTATATGTGCTTTGGAGAATTCTAAACAGCCTCTAGTTATATGTGCTTTGTGGAGTTCTATAAAGCCCCTAGCTGTATGTGCTTTGGGAATGTCTATAAAGCCCCTAGTTATATGTGCTTCGGAGAGTTCTATAAAACCTCTAGTTATATAAACTGCTTTGGAGAATTTCATAAAGCCTCTAGTTATATGTGCTTCGGAGAGTTCTATAAAACCTCTAGTTATATGTGCTTCGGAGAGTTCTATAAAGCCTCTAGTTATATGTGCCTTGGAGAGTTATATAAAGCCTGTAGTTATATGTGCTTTGAGAGTTCTATAAGCCTTATATGAATTATGTGCTTTGGAGAGTTCTATAAAGCCTCTCGTTATATGTGCTTTAGGGAGTTCTATAAAGGCTTTAGTTATATATTTTCTGGGAGTTCTATAAAGTGCTTCGGAGAGTTATATAAAGCCTCCAGTTATTTGTGCTTCGGAGAGTTCTATAACCCTCTAGTTACATGTGCTTCGGGGTGTTCTATAATATGCATCGGAGAGTTCTATAAAGCCTCTAGTTATATGTGCTTCGGACAGTTCTATAAAACATATAGTTATATGTGCTTCGGGGAGTCCTATAAAGTGCATCGAAGAGTTTTATAAAGCCTCTAGTTATATGTGATTCGACGAGTTCTATAAAGCCTCTAGTTATATGTGCTTCGGGCAGTTTTATAAAGTGCTTCGGAGAGTTATATAAACCCTTTAGTTATATGTGCCTCGTAGAGTTCTATAAAGCTTCTAGTCATAGGTGCTTCGGGGAGTTCTATAAACTGCTTCGGAGAGTTTCATAAAGCCTCTAGTTATATGTGCTTCGGAGAGTTCTATAAAGCCTCTGGTTATATGTGCTTCGGTGAGTTCTATAAAGCTTCTAGTTATATGTGCTTCGGGTAGTTCTATAAAGCCTCTATTTATATGTGCTTCAGGGAGTTCTATAAAGCCTCTAGTTATATGTGCTTCGGGGAGTTCTATAAAGCCTCTAGTGATAAGTGCTTTGGAGAGTTCTTTAAAGCTTCTAGTTATATGTGCTTCGGAGAGTTCTAAAAAGCCTAAAGTTATATGTGCTTCGGGAAGTTTTATAAAACCTCTAGTTATATGTGCTTCGGAGAGTTCTATAAAGCCTCTAGTTATATGTGCTGCGGTGACTTCTATAAGGTGCTTCGGAGAGTTCTATAAAGCCTCTCGTTATATGTGCCTCGGTGAGTTCTATAAAGCTTCTAGTTATAGGTGCTTCGGGTAGTTCTATAAACTGCTTTGGAGAGTTCTATAAAGCCTCTAGTTACATGTGCTTCGGAGAGCTCTATAAAGCCTCTAGTTATATGTGCTTCGGAGAGTTCTATAAAGCCTCTAGTTAAATGTGCTTCGGAGAGTTCTATAAAGGCTTTAGTTATATGTGCTTCGGGGAGTTCTATAAAGCCTCTAGTTGTATGTGCTTCTGGGAGCTCTATAAAGCCCCTAGTTATATGTGCTTTGGTGAGTTCTATAAAGCCTCTAGTAATATGTGATTAACGGACTTCCATAAAGTGTCAAGCGTGCTTCACGGACTTCAATAAAGTGAAAGTATTCGTCAGGGACTACTATCATCTGTATGATTATATGTGCTTCGGGGACGGACTTTTAGAAATCCTCTAGTTATATGTGGTTCTTGGACTTCCATAAGGTGTAAAGTGTGGTTCAAGGATTTCATAAGGTGTCAAGGATTTCCATAAGGTGTAAAGTATTGTTCAGGGACTACTATCATCTGTATTCCTATATGTAGTCCTTGAGCTGGTTATATACCCCACTCCTCCCTCCCCACCGGGGGGAATTTTGTAAGGTATGACTTTCTGAAAGGTCATACAAAAAACTTCAAAATGTGACATGTGTGCTATCTGAGAGATGGGGCGTTTGTGTGTAACGCACGTGACATTTACGTTACCATAACAATTCCAAAACATCTTCAGTAAGTTTGAATATGAGTAAAACATTTGCATATGAACAACAAATACTACCTATATTTTTGTTATTTACAAATTGTTTAATTAAGACAGCCTTTTCAACATAATGCAAATATGAAAATATACTGTAGTTTACGTTACACCCTGTTTGTTACCAAAAAAATCATAAATACAGTTAATAATAACGAGACCGTAAGTTACAACAAAGCCATCCTCACTCTGGGGGAATTTTGAAGGATATATTTTCCTGAAAGGGTATACATTTGCTACAAATGAAGTATGTTTGCCAAATGAGAGTGGGGATATAAGGGCGTAACATCCATTTGAAATACGTTACCATTATCATGCTTTGCAAATGAAATGCTCAAAAATTGTTTATATGCAACGAAACGGTATGTATATTTTATATTATTTATCAAACATATTAAAAACCAATATCTAACGAAGAAAACAAATTCCTAAAATATAAATGTAGTTTACGTTATGTGACATTAACACGAAATTTACGTTACCATTTAAAGTTATTTGTCATACATATTGAATGTTTCCAGAAATAAAGTCTCTATTTCTTTACTGAAACAGTGACTATTTTAATAATAAAATGTTATTTTCATTAAATGAATATTTAAAAGAATGAATAAATAAATAAAATGTTTGTGTATATATAGATGATACGATATGTAAAATAAACACGAAAATTACGTTACCATTTAAAGTTACATGTAATATTGGACGTTCCAAAAATAAAGGTTCTAGTATTGTACTTTTAACTATGATTTTTAAAAAAAATATAATAGTAATATAATTCATGAGTATAAATAATTACATAAATATAATGTCTAAAAATAAAATAAATATATAATGAATAAATATTTTGAAATGGCTCATAAATCAGAAAAATAGTAATTGCACTATCAACTACTGGGAGCTTATCCGTTATTGACAATGCTTTTTTTACTAGTTATGGCCTCTTCCCTTTGTTATAATGTATTCTGCTTTTGAGACAAACCTAAAGAATAATAATATTTTGTCCCCATCCAATGTAAGTTAGTCTTGCCTTATTCGGATTACTAGTATTTGGGCAACACAATACTAATAATACTAACTCTTATCAAAGACAGACACAAAGGAAAATGACCTTGACATGCATGTATCTTCTCTCTAACGCCTATGTCCAATGTTCTTTGAGTTTGAACATTGGAACTAGCCAGACACATTCAAGTATATTTAATGACACCCGAAGTCTTGACACAACCATACCCCGGGACAAATGAACTTCTCCAAAACAGGAAATTCAGTGTCCCTCTTCAACAAGTCACGTTACTATTCATAAACTATCAATCAACATGCACATTTTCAGGATAACATCATTGGATTCAGTAGAAAATATGCAGCATACCGGTGATACCACTGGTGCATTACACGTCAATGTAGATCAAAGCTGCTAGAGGCCACTCTCCAGATGGCAAATATGGCATCAGAAGTTATTTCTTCGCGCAAATAACTGCATCCATCCCAAACAAAGAACACAGAGAAAGACTTGAGAAGAGCCGCAGAATCTATCATTTCCGAGTTGATATCAATAACTATGAGCTATACCTCCGATCGTCCGTATTTCAGCATAGAGAGATGTTGATGATGATCTATCACAACATCAGGCTGAGAACACCATGACATATTTGTCAATGACTTGTTAATTGACACGCCGACCCGATCTATAACCCACTATATTTGGTTAATTGGTTCCCTTATTAATCAGGTATAAGACAGATCTTAAGCTGACGCTATCATATTCTCAAGTCTCAGTACCATGGTCTCGTGCAATAGCTGATGGCAATTCAGTTAGAACTGACAAAGCCAAATTGCTCCACTGCTTAGAAGTATCAGATGAGCCAGCTACACAGCGACCTACTGAATATACTGTGTATGTGTGTGACGGTAACGCAACACCTCACAATCAGCCCTCAGTTCCTGGTACGTTTGACGATTTAGCAGAGATAGTGTTTGACATACTTACCAAAGCACATTGAGTCGACTTTGTGACAGACACTTGCGTCCCTGGATCTATCAAGTAGTTTGTGTGCAAGGGGCGAGGTGAAAACACAACTTTCCTGTTGTCAGGGCCGAAAACGAAGACTTATTGTGATTTGAAGAGAATTTAATATGCACACCCTTTTTTCCATACATGTTTAGCCTTCAAAACGCAGTAAAATTAATTATTAGTTTATAGGTAACGTATTCTACACGCAGTAACACGATAAAGCCCCAGTCGCCAGATGGCACACATGTTCCAAAATGCTCTACACGTAATTGACTTCCAAAACAACAGGGTGTACTAAATCCCCCCTGAGGGGGAGGGTTTCTCCTACTAGCTAACAGCCTAATGTGCTTCCTGACGGACTTCTAGAAAGCCTCTAGTAATAAGTGCTTCTTTGATTTCCATAAGGTATAAAGTATGGTTCAAGGATTTCCATAAAGTGTAAAGTGTGCTTCAGGGGCTACTATCACTTATATAACAAGTAATGTCACTGTAAGGGACAAATGCCCCCGAAGTGGTTTGCGAATAATTGAGTAAAGTTTATGCATACTGCTTAAAATGTGACGACATCAGAAGTTTGAACCATGTTTATAAATATTCATGGGCATAATGGTAAGATCAGGTAAAAGTTCAGCAAAACTGGAAGGTGACCGATGACAAAGATATACGCCCAACACAACCAATATGACTTCATTTCAATACAGGGTCATAAGACATCTTCTGACCTCTAAGTGTGACCTTTACCTTGAAGCTATGGATTTTGCGCACGACACATCATCCTGTTATGGTGAATATTTCTGCGAGGTAATATAACATCCCTCAACGGATGAAAAAGTTGTAGACCGGACACGATTTACTTGACTTCAATCAAATACAGGGACATATGACATTTTCTGACCTCTAAGAAGTATGACCTTGACTTTGAAGCTATTGACCTGAAATGTACAGTGCGCCATAGAACTCAATTTAACTCAACCCTTGTTTCCAATTTATGTTGTTGTTTTTAAACGTTTGATCAGTCTATATGTCACGGACTGACTGACTGACGGACGGCACCGACTACCATAAGCCACCCTTCGGGGGCATAATTATGTGTTTCGGGTACTCAAGTGTGCTTCAGGGACTACTACCATGTGTATGGTTATATATGCTTCAGGGACTACTGCCATGTGTATGGTTATATGTGCTTCAGGGACTACTGACATGTGTATGGTTATATGTGCTTCAGGGACTAGTGCCATGTGTATGGTTATATATGCTTCAGGGACTACTGCCATGTGATGGTTATATATGCTTCAGGGACTACTGCCATGTGTATGGTTATATGTGCTTCAGGGACTACTGCCATGTGTATGGTTATATATGCTTCAGGGACTACTGCCATGTGTATGGTTATATGTGCTTCAGGAACTACTGCTATGTGTATGGTTATATATGCTTCAGGGACTACTGCCATGTGTATGGTTATATATGCTTCAGGGACTACTGCCATGTGTATGGTTATATATGCTTCAGGGACTACTGCCATGTGTATGGTTATATATGCTTCAGGGACTACTGCCATGTGTATGGTTATATATGCTTCAGGGACTACTGCCATGTGTATGGTTATATGTGCTTCATGGACTACTGTCATGTGTATGGTTATATGTGCTTCAGGGACTACTGCCATGTGTATGGTTATATGTGCTTCAGGGACTACTGCCTTGTGATGGTTTTATGTGCTTCAGGGACTACTGCCATGTGTATGGTTATATGTGCTTCAGGGACTACTGCCCTGTGTATGGTTATATATGCTTCAGGGACTACTGCCATGTATATAGTTATATGTGCTTCAATGACTACTGCCATGTGTATGGTTATATGTGCTTCAGGGACTACTGTCATGTGTATGGTTATGTGTGCTTCAGGGACTACTGCCATGTGATGGTTATATATGCTTCAGGGACTACTGCCATGTGTATGGTTATATATGCTTCAGGGACTACTGCCTTGTGTATGGTTATATATGCTTCAGGGACTACTGCCATGTGTATGGTTACATATGCTTCAGGGACTACTGCCATGTGATGGTTATATATGCTTCAGGGACTACTGCCATCTGTATGGTTATATGTGCTTCAGGGACTACTGCCATGTGTATGGTTATATGTGCTTCAGGGACTACTGTCATGTGTATGGCTATATCGTCCCTTGAACGCTAAAACCATGTAAGTGACATTTTTCACAAAATCACTTTTTTACACAAATCAGTGTATTTAACCAAGATACATACCCACAAACTGTTTTTTAGTCAATTTCCCATTATTTAGTATTTTATTAAATATTTGCAAAATGATGTATCTTTGGTGGCTTTTTTTCTTAACGTAAAAACAGTGTAAGTGCACTTACACTGTTTTTGCATTAAAATTTAAACTGGACCTGCACTTAAGAGAATTGTGCATTGAATATGACATCACAACACATGACTGTGACATCTATTAGGCCTAATAAAAAATTAACTGTGGTTCTGGTTTACCGACCGACTCCGTTTTTAAGGGCTCGTCCTAAACATTTCATGCCAAAAAAAAACATAAAAAATAAAATAAAATAAAAAAATATAATTTAAAAAAAAATGAAAAAATATAAATACCTGATATCAACACACATGTATTTAAGTTAGGTGATTAAGTTTTAAAAGTATTGCGTGATAAAAATACCAAATATAAAAAATATTTTTAGAAAATAAAATATTTTCCCTACCTGACCTACCCTATATATAATAGGAACAACACATATAATTTTATTTGGCCTTACCTAAACAATATATAAGATGCTTAGAAGCCTGGAAGATACTTTGAAGAAAAAAAAAAGTGTATCGACTTTCAAGAACTTGTCTATTGGGAAACTAATTTGAAAGGCATAATTCCTCAAAATTATGGCACTTGCCTCTGAATTTTTCATATGAAAGTCAGTGCTTGTTAGATGTGTCATTGAATTCTTTTTGGAATTGAACTGAATGTTGTTTAACGGCTCATCAACACAGTATAGGTTATTTAGAGCCCCCCAAATAGAGCGGAAGGTTACATAGGAATCCGGGAACCATGCCCTACTTTTATTATCGAATAGATTCCTATGGTTCTTTATCGTGCTCGGAGGATAGATCGATACACGGGACCGCCCGGTTTACGTCCCCATCCGACGGACGAGGCTAAGGGAAAGTGTCTTGCCCAAGAACATACCGACGAAACTCAGTGGCACCATGGAGGATTGAACCCGGGGCCTCCGGTTACAAATCTGCCGCACTATCGACTGCGCCTTTCTTTTTGGGGGTTTAAGATACAATAAAAAAATTAATTTAAAAAATAATTTAGTTGACAAGCTTACATACAAAACTGTAACCAGTTTGACTGTAACCAGTTTGTTCTAAGTATAAAAGGGACTATAATTTTGTTAAAATAAAAACATGAGTTATAGAACCAGGCTTTATGATGTTGTCTAATGATGCCGAATACATGTGTGAAGTTTCAATCCAGTATGTAAAGTAGTTTGGGAAAAACAAGCTTACATACAAAACTATAACTGGAAACGACGATCGAGCGATGATAATAGCTTTTGTTTTCGTCGAAAAAGTCGAGCGAAAAATGTTTACATCAATTTTGTGAAAGGACCTTTTGGGGATATTGCTTCAGCTATTTATGAGTGATGACACGGCTTAGGCAGTATTTTCAGGAATAATCACCTAAGTCAAACTTGTCGTATTATTTTATTATTGTAATTTTAAGAATTTTAATTTCATAGTCTCTTAAAATTCTTTTAGAACAGCATAGTTAAAATCATACATTCTGTTTAATGGTATATTTTACTGTGCTATTAGTTTATAGAATGATAAATTTGCTGTTAACTATAGGATTACGATAGATTCTAACACACTTTTGAAAATTCCTGCAATCCCACTGGTTGACGTTAAAAAAAAGGTTCGACAATCAAATAATGCATAACCCATCACAAATCCATTCGTGTGTAGTTAAAGGGACACTGTCCGTAACCTTTAGCTTATAATACACACACTAATTATGTTCGCAAACATAGCACACCGAACATTACTGAATATTTACTAATTAAAGCAGGATTGTTTGACGGAATTCAATCGCGGTACAAAAAAAAAGAGAAACCATTTCGGGCGTTTGAACTCGCAGCCCAAACTAAAATTACACTCGCGGTAATAATAGTGAGCGTAAAGTGGTCGACCTAGCTCCCGACTGAGCTAAGCGGGCTATACATATTACGCTCTAAATACTATGGTGAAAACCTAATGCGCTAATGGAAGTCACGTGATCGCAGAAAAGGTAAATACGGTGGGTCCCACTTTATTTACAAATAATAATTTAAGCTTTTTTTTTTCAAACTCACGAATGTATTACTACAGACTTCTTAGTGTCTATGCTCATGTTTTCATGTATATATTTCACTGAATAAAAGTCTAGACAGTTATTTGGTTATGCTCAATATCTGCTTACTTACGGACAGTGTCCCTTTAAACCGTTAGAACCATGACATCATTAATTTTATTTCAATGTGTTTTTGAATAAAACTGCCAACAACAATGAAATGCATTAGTAATGGGTTAACCAGTATTAACATTCTGACTTAGCAACACCATATCTGTCATTTAACGGTCTCAAATTGTGTTCAACGGCTCCGCAAAAGTCACCTTTTAACAAAGCTTGCATTCATTAGTAACTGTTATATACTATCACAAAATACAGAATTTCAATGCAGTAAACCCTATAACTGCCACTGTATTAAACTTGCTGCTAACAATATTAATTATTATGCTATAATGTCTTGCAGTTGTATTGTTAGGAATTAACTGAAATTTCTGTGTTAAACAAAATAATAATATTGAATAATTTTTTTTTGAAATAATCTTCAACAGTTACTGTGGAATAGATTTTTTTTTATAATTCCACACACAGATCCCACCAATGCTAAAAAACACAGCATTATTATTGATTTCAACAAAATAAAAAACATTTCTTAAAACTTCATAGCTTATTCAACCATTTTCCATTAACAGGGAACAAAAGATGCTTAATGTTGGTTAAAATATCTTAAATGATAATATTAAAGAGATAAATAGCATCAGAGCAAAAAGCCAGTAAGTGCACATACAAAAATTTTGCACTTAAATTTTAAGTACAAAAAACCAATAAGTGATCTTACATGGTTTTTGCGTTCAAGTTTTCAGTGCAAAAATCTTGTGTGTTGTTTTACTTTCACTGTAACCTTTTTAATTAAAAAACATTAGACATATAAACTGTTATGTCTAAAGTATAACTGTATTTTTAGCTTAAGTATGAAAAATTAACCCTTAATAATACCAATCTAAAACTTGTAACAGTTTTTTGTCTCTCCTGAAAAGTTGCAATAATGCACTTACATCGTTATTGCGTTCAACAGACGATATGTGCTTCAGGGACTACTGCCATGTGTATGGTTATATATGCTTCAGGGACTACTGCCATCTGTATGGTTATATATGCTTCGGGGACTAGTAGTTAGTGTAAAAAAATCCTGGCTTTCAATGCACCAAGCATTCTTGAGAATATTTTATGACCTGAGCCCCCAAGTATGCACATTTTAATCACAAATATTTATGTTTAAAAGATAAATGTTCATAACAAGATGCATTGTTTAAATGTGATACATACTAATAAATAGCACGTTCATACGATTCTTTATCTGTGAAGGTCATGGGAATATGTGAGTGCTTAAGCTCAAGTTTAAGAATAGTTTGAAGAATGGTTGATGAATTTCAGGCCGGATGTACGCCATTTAATATATGCTGAAGCGAACAAGAAACGCAACTCGGGAATTTCACGTATATTAGTGTATATATTATTCATGAAATAATATTAAGATTACGCTAATTGACATTAAACATAATATTAAAAAAATAACGGGAAATGTTATCAAATAATCAAATTGTTGATGTGTTTGTTACTTTATTCTTATAGAATCGTATTGGCTGACATCAGCAAAGACGACAACGAAACATAAACTAAACAAATCGATTTAACATATTTCTCTGCATGACATACATACATACAGTTATATATTTATCTTGTTAATTATTTTCAATACTATAACAGAAGTAAACCAGTAGCGATGGAACACGACGTCAGAACGGTAAACGACTGCGCATGTGCAGTGGGAGTCACTTTAACGTAAGCTATTCGCACAATCTTTAGAGTACCCAGGCTGACCTTGACACTGGTTGTCAACATCATTCAGATTGTACTGAAGGATTCTATAAATAACATATTCGTCTTTCTGTGCAATCATCCAGCTGGCACCAACCACGATTAGATTATTTTTGGATACCAACCGTAGGCATCTGTAGAAAGAATAATATACAGTGACATATGAGTAAAACTAACCGGATATGGTATATTATTCATCGGGCGGTAGTCAGCAATTTTATTTGTGACAATGTTTAGTAATAACATGAGCCGATATATCATCTAGATGTTAAATGAAAGTATAATAGTGATTTAACCTGCAAGAGAATAAGACTTACTGCGCAATATTCTATGGGAGAGTGGGTGTATGTGTGGGTGGGGGTGGAGTGGGGGTGGGGGTTGGGAGAGTGGGGGTGCGGAGGAATCGGTCACACGATGAATGTAGAAACAACTTTACTGTTATAATGTTCGGCACGGGCAAAATGGACATGAAATAAGTGTTCCGTAATGTGAGTTCCTTTTTAATGGGAACCGTTCGCGGCGATTGTTTATGCCGGTGTTGACTTACGTTTACATAAACCTCGCTGAAGGTGGGAACTAAAGTCTTGATCCCGACTCTACCTATATTTCGAATCAAAGGGATTCACAGCTATATTGTCGGTTCAGAATATAAATTCATCAGAGGTATGCTTTTCACAGCTAGATGAAGGGTTATGGGGGCGGGGTATGTGCCACGTGGTAGTATTGAGAGTGCAAATATGGTTTTAGAACTAACCTGTAACCAGTAATTGGACTTTCATTCTTGCATTCATCTCCGGCGTATTCCAGCATTTCAGTCGCATTCAACACCGATTGTTGTTCGTACAGCAGGAAGTAGTAATAATGCGGAAGATTGCCCGGTGGTCCGGGTCCCAACCATTTCCGGACTACGTCACCTATAAGTAAAACGACTGTGATTGGTACACACATCGGGATATTCCTAAACGGTTTATGATTAGCACTGTTCATTTGAAATAGCCATGAGCTACATATATTTAGATAAAAGTATGTTGGTATGTTTGTGAAGAAAAGACGAATATACGATGGTCGGTTCCATCCGTCCGTCCATCAGTCTGTCAGTCAGTTTTGCTTGTAACAGTAACGGATACTTCATTAGTTGAAGGAGTGTGTTAATATGTGCCACAATGCCTAGATGACAACGAAGTGTTCGGATCCAGGGTCTAAGAGGTCAAGATCAAAAGGTCAAACTCACCGAAATAAACATTAAACCCGAGATGGCCAATATGTTTAAGGAAATTTCTTACATGCTCTAAGTAATCATATTTGCACACAATATAGAACGAGTTTCGCGGCCATCCTCCCCTTTGTTGTCATATACTCATCCTAGGCAACCGCTATGAGCAATATGAGCATTCTCCTTCAACTGATGATGAGCGGAATCGAGCGTATGGGGAAACAATAAAAATGCAAGCTCTCCTACAACCTGAAATTGGACAAAGGCCCAGAGAAGTCTTTCCGGGAATCAGTCTGCTAGTACTGGGGCCCAATCTGCTTATACTGGGAACCAGTCTATTTATACTGGGAACCAGTCTATTAATACCGGGTACCAGTCTACCGTTCACCCACCTGGGGATCAATAAAACATAAACCGATTAACGAAAGGCAGATGGCCTGAGGATGTGTCGCCGTTCTTTATGTTAACCTACATCATATGAAGCAGTGAACTCCGGGAACCAGTCTATTTATACTTGGAACCAGTCTATTTGTACTGGGTGCCCGTCTCTCCGCCTACCTGAGGATGTGTCGCCGTTCTTTATGTTCACATACATCATATGAAGAAAGGGTCTAATTTCTGTGGCAGCTGTTGCAGAACTACTATCAAGATCTACAACTAGCAATGCATATGTTTTCCCTGAAATATAGTTACATATGTATATTATACAGCCAACATCGTATATGTGTTCCCTGAAATATAGTTACATGTGTATATTATACAGCCAACATCGTATATGTGTTCCCCGAAATATAGTTTTTTGTTTACAACTAGACCTGGCCTTGAATGAACCAACCATTCGTCAAACTATATATGGATAACAACAATTTGTCTATAAACAATAGTTCCATACCTGACGAAATATTATCCAATAGAAAAATAAATGATTCCCAAACTTCATGGCAAGTCCACCTAGTGTAATTGTCCAAAGTGCTGTTAGTAAAAAACGCTTTAATATTGTTACAGGCAAAAAATGTAGTATTGTCCCTAGAGAAAGTTGTTTGAATGATAGCAATAAGCTTGTCTTTGATAAGGTTGTGTGGTGAAGTTGTATGTAATGTACACCATGTCCATACGTTACCCTTTGATGTGGTGGAAGTAACAGCATTTTGTGACAAATCCCGAAGGTAAGAAAATGACTATTTGTTTGTTTTTATTTATATATTCCAGTAGTGTGACATAGCACAAGATGTGGTCCATATATTTTTGAACACTCGCATGAACGTTGTTTTGTCTGAACGTTTGTCGTTGTTTCAAACATTCGATGAAATTATGACTTTTCTACCCAAACTTTGTAGACGTGTATTGGTCTCTTTTTTTATAACGCCATTGATGTGGTGGAGGTACTCGAAAACGAAGTCACGCTTCAGGTCAGAACACGTTTTTGTCGTCCGTATGTTTCGGCATTTGTTAGCTGCCGGAGTTACTTGTGGTCTAATGGTTAAGGCATCCGCCTCGTAATCCGGAGGTCGATGGTTCGAGTCCCGTCAGAGGCGGGCTTGTTACGGAAAAGAGACCGGTTGGTGAGCCGCCAGCTAGTTAAATAACGGTTATCGATTGCCTACCTACCTGGTGCCTGGCATTAAAAGAATAGGAATCGGGAAGTAATGATGTTCAAGACAAAGGTATCTCATAAGTCAAAATTGACTGACCCTTTCAATTCAATTTATACTATAATAAACAAACACTTTACTTTACTTTATAACGATTAAATTGGATATACTGGAAATGCTCTTTGCCTGGTTTACGTTCTTACAAATGTAGACTGAGCTGTCATAGACACGAACATGCCTACTGCTTCTTAGAAAAATGTTCTGAAGCAGTTCTTATTAACGACAATAACTAGTCAGTTGTTGTCTTACGTTTTCGAAGAAGAAAAAAAGAAGCATGTATGTGGTGGTGTTTTTCATCGCGACGACGATGACGGCATCAACGTTAGATTTATGCGTTTAGCTATGGTGGCTGATTTCTGCCATTTTCCTTCTGTAGTTCTGTCGTCTTTTCGTTCTGTCGTCTTTTCGCGATGCATTTGGCGTCTTTTCGTTCTGTCGTCTTTTCGCCTTCCAGTTGACATGCACGTTTCGGTCATTGCGGCCATTTCACGGCGACTAATTAAAGTCGGGGACGATTTTGAATTGTTGGAGAAATGGATTAAAATGGCAGGATGTGTGCATCCCTTATGTCCAACCAATAATAAACGGAGGGTTAATATTTCTTTTAAATGTTTTTTATAAACGCAGAATGGTTTATTTAATATGAATATTAAAACATAATAATATAAAAATAATATTTTGACTTTGTAATTAAGTAGTAACTTTCCGGGACTGATACTGACGATCATGCCTGCACCAGTCGCACTGATTACCATGTTTGGAGTAAACTTTATATTCTTATTATTTAAATTGGTATGTAACAATGTAGGATGGTATAGCGGACATAACTATGGATTTGTATATGTAAAAATGTAATAAAATTTCTTTGTATTTAATGATTTTCTTTCCGGGGCCACTTAATAATAGACACGATTTTGGCTCATATTCCTCGATCTATTCAATCAAATGGCAAGCAAAATATTGACATTTAAATTCAACACTAACTTTCCGGGTCCGTTTGTTGAAACCATCATATCACAATGATTATACCTTATATTTATCAATGTAGGATGTAGGATGCCATTTCTCAGGCTTTGCGCCGGTAAATACCGGCTTTTTGATTAGATTACCGGCTTACCGGCTTTTCTGTTAAAATTGCCGGCTTTACATTTTATTAGTTTATACTTATTTATTTTACATCGATTGTAACGAAAGCTCTATGAACGTATTTGAATCACTCTCGATGTCTTCCTGGCTAGAACCAGTACTAAGCAATGCAGATAAAGTGTCTTGCTCAGGGACACAGCGCATATTGCAATGGCGGGAATCGAACCCACGACTTTTGGATCATGGGTCCAACGCCCTACCACTAGACCACATCGCTCCACAAAGTGTATGTTATATATGTGTGTAGTACATTACCTCTCAAGAATGCCACTAGACCACAGCGCTCCACAAGGTGTATGTTATATATGTGTGTAGTACATTACCTCTCAACATGCAGCGCGAAAAGACGACAGAACGAAAAGACGACAGAACGACAGAACGAAAAGACGCCATTTCAAGGGCGAAAAGACGATAGAAAGCCACGCGAAAAGACGAAAAGAACACACGCGTGATTGATTACGTCGGAACACACGCGTGATTGATTACGTAATTAACGAAGAGTAACGTAATGCAGTCGAACAAAGGTTTCAACGATGATTGCAGTAGAAAAACACCACCACATACATGCTTCTTTTTTTCTTCTTCGAAAATGTAAAATGTAAAATTGTGTACATTACGCTCTTTTTTCTGTAAAGTGAAATGACTCTAAATTTCTTAAATTTTACAGGTTTCTTTTATTTAACACACAATGTATGGCATATGAAAGCCATTTATCAACATTTATGACTGGCAGATGCCATGATTCAACAATTAAATTACAAGAGACTATGAATATCCAGCATATTCATTTTTTATTTACACGTATATACAATAAGATAATACATGTTAATCTTTATTACGCAAGATCGACCTAACATGACCGGACAAAATATAGCACTGTAAATAAAATAACAAAATCCTGACTGATTAAATATGTATCCAAGTAATAAGCTTTATAAATCATTTCCGATAAAACAACTTATTCATAATTTTGCTAAAGCATCATCTAAGTAGACTGACTTTTTTGGTAGGTGATAGAGGAGGTCTTTATCCTAGATCTTTAACCAATTTTACTGTATTTATGTGTCATTCGAAAAGACGACAATATCAAATGGCGTCTTTTCGCGCTGAAGTGTCGTCTTTTAGTCTTTTCGCGTGGCGTTCTGTCGTCTTTTCGCGCTGTATTTGGCGTCTTGTCGTCCTGTCGTCTTTTCGTTATGTCGTCTTTTCGGGGGCGAAATAACGAAAAGACGAAACGACGACAAATGGCAGAAATCAGCAGAAATCAGCCTCCATATTTAGGTCTGTTTCTCAGTAACTAAGTGATATGTAGTAAATCGTCGGAACACACGCGTGATTGATTACGTAATTAACGAAGAGTAACGTAATGCAGACGAACAAAGGTTCCAACGATGCATGCAGTAAAATACTCAAGCTTGGTTCATATTTGTATAAGGTGTACAGGGGCGTAGCATGGCATACTCCCTTACTCCAGGGAATAAGTTTGAAAAAAAAAATACCAAAATAAACCAAAAAAGTTGAAAAATGCAATAAAAATAAGAGGTGCGAGCGGGGTCAGTCTCTGTTAAAGGGACACACGCCATTTTATTTTTTTTGAAAACTCGCGGCGTCCCGTTATTTTTTCTAAATAAATTACATTTGTTTAATCATTAATATTAATTATAAGAATCGTATACATCTGATTGTTTTAGCATATATTACGTGGTCCTGCCTTAATTCCATTAAAGGGACACTGTCCGTAACTTTTAGCTTATAAAACACCCAATAATTATGTTCGCAAACATTATACACTAAAAATTATTCAATATGTACTAATTAAAAGCAAGATTGTTTAACGGAATTCAATCGCGGTACAAAAAAAAGCAAATCCACTTCGTGGGTTTGAACTCGCAGCCCAAACTCGCAGTAAAAATAAATGTGCGTGAGTGTAAATGTGAACTCGCTCCCGACTGAGCTAAGCGGGCTATACATATTACGCAATACATACTATGGTGAAAACCTAATGCACTATGGAAGTCACGTGAACGCATAAAAGGTAAATATTGTGGGTCCCACTTTATTTACATTTAATAATTAAAACTTTTTTTTTTACAAACTCACGAATGTATTCCTACATACTTGTTAGGGTCTATCCTCATGTTTTCATGTATACATTTCAATGAATAAACGACAGACAGTTATTTGGTTATGCTCAATATCTGCTTACTTACGGATAATGTCCCTTTAAGTGATAGGAAAGCTTATATAAGCAGGACTTTATAACGGATTTTTCGATAATATAACACTTTTAAAAACACTTTTACTTAAAAAAACGTGATAACCTGTTTAAATTACCATTAAATGTTTTAATTTATAATGTGCAGATTGTTTTAACTAAACTTAAGGTTTTATTTCAAACCCCAGCCAACCCCGCTTTTGCTTCTTGGAGAAGGGGTTGGGTGGGGTATGAAAGTTAATACTCGGACCACGTAATGTTACTAACTGTTGGTTATATTGCACCAATAATATATTCAAACCTAGTTAGAATAACGAAGAAAAGTTGAAATGTCAAAATTGTATTTAAATATATGCCAGCATATTTCAAGTCAAAATGATACCGGATCAATAAATTAAGAGGCTAATTTTAGTGATTTATAAGAATTTCAAGATTGCCATGTGTCCCTTTCAAAAACGTATTTGTTTTCTCACAGGCCTAGTGAACCTTTGAAATTAAGTACCTACCTACCTTACATGTTTCTACTAAATTGCTCAAGAGCAGTCAACAACTATTATCTATATACATATTAGTTCTATCGCTTTCCCTATACTACGTGTATAGGCTAGTGTCCTAGACTGTATTCTGGGTGTCCGGACAAATGAAAATGTGCGAACAGGAATAATTTGTATTGTTTTTGTCAGTAAAAGCAGTGCTCCAGTCTAATGTCTTTGGGAAAGTTTCGAGTTATTCTTGCAACTAGTTGGAAAGAACAAATATCCTTTGGATAATATTTTCGTTCTCCTGTTGAAACGGCAAGATTTTATAGCTGCAAGACAACATCACAGATGCTTTATTTTCCGCAGACAAAGCGCTTTTGGAAAGCGTGGTATCGCTTATTTTGATAGAATGTTTCATGGAAAGTTTCTCTATTTCATGGGCGGGCCTAAGATGGTCGGACAATGTTCTGACGAGAAAACAAGAGGTGCATGTAAACCGGAAAATGTTAGAATAATTTTTGCCATCCAACTGAACGGTTTGATATATATCTGAAGTAGATCTTCCAAAGAAAATGCCGACTGGTATAGTAGAGCCATTTATAAAAACAAGTTCAGACACATTTGCGGATAAACGTTTCACAAAGGACGAATTCCCCAAAGGTACCCCATTACTAAATAAACAAAAACAAAATGGCGACGATAACGTTGCCGATTCGTTTTGGAAACCGCCGATTGTTTCCTTCCTATCGCTTTTCTGCGCTTACCACTGTGTGTAAAAGTCTGAAATAATCGTAAGTGTATTTTTTTGGCAATTTTACAGATAATAAAACATTAACATAGTGACAAAATACGTTTATTTTATTAAAAAATCCGCCAAATTTAACGACGTAAGAGCGATGATGCACGAAAGTAAACAACGTCTAGTTACGGGGTAATTGGCGCAATAAAAATGAAATCGTGTTGTTGGCTGTTTTCTTCTTCTTAAATAAATGGTTACAACTTTGAAGTTTGACAAATTCGTTATTAGGATTCTTGACAGGGAACATGGGTGAATATAATTTCCAGGCAGGGAATGTGAGCCCATGTCCCCTGTCAAGAATCCTAATAACTAATAATGTCACACTTCTGGAATATATAAATAAGAACAAACAAATAATCATTGTCTTACCTTCGGCGTTTATTTGCACGTCCGAGGCATTATTCCGCCACAACATGTTGTTACTTCCACCATCAAAGGGTAACGTATGGACATGGTGATGTAGCAAAATCATAAGTACTTATAGTTGAAGCTTGACGTTTATTGCAAATTTTATCAAGAATGTAGCCCGAATTTTTAATAGACCAAAATAAATTCAACCCATAGTTTTCATAAGCTTTAGCACAATATTGTTTAAGGTGATATTTAACGGCATTAAGACAAGATGTTAACATTTTGGATGTTTTGTAGTGGTGCAAGAACTAGATTTGGAAATAAAACGGGCTTTATATGGTTGTTTGTGTAATTTGGAAATCCAGTACATCGTTGGAAAACTGTTTTGCTTTTCATCTCTTCCAGCCTTGACAATCTTGCACTGAGTGATATGCGTCAAACATGTCAAAGCAACATTATCTTCAGTAGATTGCACTAAAGTATACGAATTAATACGAATTAGTACTCCCGAGTTCTTGAGATAACACATTGACGTAATGTGGGCCTTATTGAGGTTGCTATTTATTAGTATTTATCATATTTATACAAAGCAACTGTTATGAATGTTTGTTCTTTAAACTTATAGAAGTATATGTGATTGAAATTTGAATACTTTGGCTTCAGTCTAAGATTATTCTCAACAATGGTTGGTGAATTCAAGGCCAGGTATATAGATTCCTCTGTAAGTTTCTGCTATCGAGCTTCGTTTGAAACGTTGACATATGCGTTTCGATTGAGGAGACGTAAGTACGTATTATATTTTAGTAAAATAGTCCCGATAAAAACTAAATTGTTTTCATGCATTATTTCAAATCTTGCAACATCTAATTTGCAAATATTCTGAAAATTATACTTACACAAGAAATAAATAAGTTTCAGGCAAACATGTTCCAATTTAACAGGTTTTACCAAAATCTTGTAATTTAGTAGTTAGCAGAGATATATGGGAGTGCAAGAAACGATAACTCTGCGTGGAGATTGTCTGTACAGTTTGTACAAACTAATTCATGATACTTCATATGGTACTAATAGCTCCGTTGCCTGAGGTTCAGCATATCAAAAGAAGTTCTAGGACAAGTCGACCCGGTGTCATTATAAAGTGACTGGGTGGGGTATCATGACATGCGTCTATGGGGTGGTATTCCGGTGTGCCAGCACTATTAAGCTGAGCACTGAGCTACAAGTAAACACCACCGTGATATACCTGAAAGAGTGTTAAAATCGACGTTTACATACATGTATGCACGCACGCACGCACCACGCATCACGCACGCACGCACACACACACACACACACACACACATATACATACATCGTATACATACATTTAATTTAATTTAATAATTGAATGCCTGTCTGCCTACCTAACTACCTACCTACCTACCTAGTTATTGTCGTATTGTTGAACTTTACCTGTCAAATGTGCGGCTGTCGCGAACTCCGATATCATGTACCCTCTGGGGGTTTTACCTGTAAGTTTGTCAGTCCAATCTTGGGTCAAGGTCACACGGCCATTTTGTTTGAAAATCATGAACATGTAGGGATTGTGTACGTTGTCGAAAATAAGAGGTCCGCTGTATGGATGGATAGCCTGCAATATACATAATCAATACTGAAATGTTTTTAGCTCTACTGGTAAGGGCCAGCAGAGCTTATGGGATGACGAGTTGTCATCGTCCGTCCTCTGTGTCCGTCGTCTGTCCGTTAACTTTTACCTCGTTAAGACGATAGAGCTTTCATTTTACGTTCGATCTTTACCACACTTTTAAAGACTGTTAATAACAATGAAAACTCGGAGAAGTTCGAAAACAAGCCGGATCGAACCAGTAACCGCGGAGTCATGGCTCTTGATTTAGTTAATAATGCTACCGTTTGCCTCGTTAAGACGATAGGGACTTCATTTGTTATCCGATCTTTACCATACTTTGCCAAATTGTTAATATCAATGAATGCTCGGATAAGTTTGAAAACCAGTCAGATCAAACCAGTAACAACGGAGTTATGGCCCTTGATTTAGTTAAAATGCTATGTTTTGCCTCTTTAAGACGATAGGTGCTTACATTTTCATCCGATCTTTACCAAACTTTATCAGATTGTTAATATCAATGAAAGTTCCGAAAAAAATAAAGAAAATCAGTCAGATCGGACTAGTAATAGCGGAGTTATAGCCCTTGATTTAGTTAAAAATGCTATATTTTGCCTCGTTAAGACGATAGGGGCTTCGTTTTTTATCCGAACTTTACCATACTTTGCCAGATTGTTAATATGAATGATTACTTGGAAAATTTGAAAAGCAGCCAAATCAAACCTGTAACAACGGAGTTATGGCCAATGATTTAGTTAAACATGCTATATTTTGCCTCGTAAAGACGACATCTTTCATCTGATCTTTACCAACCTTTACCAGATTGTTAATATCAATGAAAGCTCGGATAAGTTCGAAAACCAGTTAGATCGGACCACTAACAGAAGAGTTATGGCCCTTGATTTAATTAACAATGCTATGTTTTGCCTCTTTAAGACGATAGGTGCTTAAATTTTCATCTGATCTTTACCAAACTTTATCAGATTGTTAATAAAAAAGAAAGTTCCGAAAAAAATAAAGAAAATCAGTCAGATCGGACTAGTAATAGCGGAGTTATAGCCCTTGATTTAGTTAAAATGCTATATTTTGCCTCGTTAAGACGACAGGGCCTTCATCTTTCAATCGATCTTTATCAACCTTTACCAGATTGTTAATATGAATTAAAGCTTGGACAAGTTAGAAAGCCAGCAAGATCGGACTAGCACTTGATTTAGTTAAAAATGCTATATTTTGCCTCGTTAAGACGATAGGGTCTTCATTTTTCATTTGATCTTTACCAAACTTTACCAGATTGTTAATATCAATAACATCTCAAATAAGTTTGAACATCAGCCAGATTGAACCCTTTACACCGGAGTTGTGGCCCTTGATTTTCTGAAATATGCTATATTTTGCTTCGTTAAGACGCTAGGGCTTCATTTATCATCCGATCTTTACCACACTTGACCAGATTGTTATTATCAATAAAATCTTAGAAAACGTTTGTAAACCAGCCAGATCGGACTAGTACCAGCGGAGTTATGGCCCTTGATTTAGTTAAAAATGCTATATGTTGCTTCCTTAAGACATTAGGGCCTTCATCTTTCATCAGATCTTTACCAAACGTTACCAGATTGTTAATATCAATAAAAGCTCGTGAAAGGCCGAAAAACAGGCAGATTGGTCCATTCACACTGGAGTTATGGCCCTTGACTTTCTGAAAATGCTATATTTTGGACTCATTAAGACGAAAGGGCCTTCGTTTGATCGGATTTTAGTAAAACTTTGCAGGGGTGATCAGTACCAAGTCTAGTTGCACATAAAGTCACCGTGTTCCGGTTGAATGATTTTGACGGAGTATTGGCCCTTTAAAGTTGTTGATACGCAGTTTTTTCCGGCTAGTTCTCCTGAACCCTTGGCCGGATTTCAACGAAACTTGACAAGGATGATCAGTATCAAGCCCAGTTGTGCATATCATCGCCATATATTAGTTGAATGCTTTGGGCAGAGTTATGGCCTTTTAAATGTTTTAATACACAAACCTTGTCCAGATTAGCCTCTTATGAACTCCTTGCCGGATTTCAAGAGATCTTGGCGGGGATGATCAGTACCAAGCATAGTCGCACCTGTCATTGCCTTGTGTGTTCTGGTTGAACATTTTGACTATTTTAAGGTTTTAATGCACAAAATTGTCGCAACTAATAATCCTGATTCCCTGGCCAGATTTCAACGAATCTTGTCATGGATGAATAGTACCAAGTCTAGATGTGCATTTCATTGTCGTGTTCTAGTTGAATCAATTTTGGCAGAGTTATGACCCATTAAAGGTTATAATACACTTACTTTGTACAGAACAGTTCTCCTCAACCTTTGCCTGGATTTCGACGAAACTTGGCAGGGACGATCAGTGCCATGCCTAGTTGCATGAATCTTCGCCATGTTCTGATTGAATGATTTTAGAGTTGTGGCCCCTTATACATATTATCTTTAGCCAGTAGAGCGTCCACAGGCCCTCTTGGGCCTCTTGTTAGGTAATATACTAGTTATTCTTTGCAGCAGCTGCAGCTCTAATTTGCACTTTTCATTTAAGTTCTGATATTCCCAGTACACACCTTCCAAAACACCACATAATTGGTCAACTATTTTGATCTTTACTTACATCATTTACCAAAAGCACCCACTTGCGATTCTGTTTCTGAAGAAGACGTTTAACATTTCTCTTTTAAATTAATTCATTTTCATTAGGTGGTCCCGCCTTAATTCCATAATAGCATTAAGCGATGGGAAAGCTTCTATTAGCAGGATTTTATTACGGATATTTCGACATTAAAACATGTTTAAAAGTATTTCTTACTGAAAAAAATGTAATAACCAGTTTCAAATTACATGTTAAATGTTTTAATTTGCAATATGCAAGCTTGTTATGCCGAAATTAAGGCTTTATTTTATACTCCTCTCAACCCCGTTTTCGCTTTTTGGAGAAGGGGTTGGATATGGTATGAAAGTTAATACTCGGACAACGTAACGCGTACAAAACGGCTTCGTTTGTTTTAATACGTATAATGTCATATAATATGCGAGCGAATACATGAGAGTTAAGGCCAATTCGGTAATTTCCGCAGATATTTGACTAGTTCCGCAATCATTCGACTAGTTCCGGAATTTCACTGCTGACAGATTGTTAAAAATGACATTGAGCCCTATACATACATTCTAAGATGTATTCCTAATTAAGCACATGTGTTTCCTTTGTCAAACATCTCATACTATTGATGATATTGTGAACCTAATCAACATTGAAAATACTCGTAGTAAAGAGTAGAGTTACTCTTCATTAAATAGACCAGTCGTTATTCCTGTTTTGACTCATTTGTTGTTTTTAAATTTAGATGCAAAATGTGGCTTCAATCTTTCAAATACTGACTGCAAATATCGTGTTTATAGAGAGAGCGTGCTTACAACAATGGTTTGAAAATGACATTCATCCTGCCTCAGGATTTAGTAGTCTAGATCAATCTCGGCGCATACATTTTTTATGACAAACGTCTGGAAGTTGTCTTCTTAAAAACAAATAAACGACAGCCATTTTACCGAATACTGGTATCCAAGCGTGAAATCTCTGAGAATCCTTTCAATTCTTCGGGATTCCGCCTTGGATGTATATAGCCGCTAAGGTATGTTCAAAATCTTGACATTTTGATCGCCGGAGAGCAACGGCACAGAATATAGTGCACTGTTGCTATGTAAAAAGTATGTCGTTAGCCCCATATGTTGATGTGTTTGTTTGTGTGGTTTCAACACATGCAATGTTATATATGACGGTCGATTTTTTCTGGTGGAGGCAAACCACCCGTACTTTTCCTGACTAGAACCTGTATTCGTGCATACCGGACAAGGATATCCGTCATTTTACTGGGGCTAGATATTTCCATCTCACCCTAGGGTCGAGATAAAATTCACGCGCGCCAACATCCGGAATGCAGGAAAACATGCAAAACGTTAGTAGCTGGCGGCGTCAACGCACAACATGTCTCTGATATGCAAGAAAAAGAATCTATCATGGATATTCGGTTCATATAGGGAATTCCAACCTTCGGTATAAGTATTTTAACTCGGTTCCGATAAAAACACGTTTACCTCGGGTTGGAATTCCCTATATTCAGCGGATACCCATGAACGATTTTTATAATGTACACCTCCCCCGGTCCGTAAGAATCGACACTTCCTCATTTACAAGTCGAGCTCCTAGTGGGATTGGAACCCGCGGTGAGGTGTTGATGTGTAATTTGCGTTAAATGTTTGTTTTTTTTGTTGGTTTTTTTTCCCAGCCATTCTACAAGATTATAGTGGCCCATTTATTTGGCTATTAACAACATGGATAATAATATGCTAATATGAGAGTAATACACAAGATTTTACAAAATCAATACATGTATTCCATAAATACTCTCCTATACTCTTTCACTCATTTTTGTAAAAACTGCTGTCAATCTTATAATGTCTTAAAGCATTTTTTAATGGACCTTCTCTTAATCCTATAAAAGAAAGAAGGAAAAAAAGAGATACTCTGTGTGCACGGTTACCCATATAATACAATATCAATAATATGTTACATTATGGATAATGTTATTGTCAGGGTATAGTCACATGTCTTGTTTGTTACAATAGTAGATATTTTACTTATTAATCTATTTATATTTATTAACTTTGTTTTACGAGAGCCTGGATATAACACAAGTTCTGTGGAAGGGACTAATCTGGTATTTATTAAATTTAATATTGTAATAAAGTTTTGTATTTGTTCCAATTTTTTTCAAAGGTTTTTAAGGTATTATCTTTAACTGCTATATATTTGTTAGCCCTGAAGGAGTGTTTAAGTCTGTTGTGAAGTGCAGTAATAGATAATGGAGAAGTTAGTTTTTTGTCCGAGAAAATATAGTATTTAATTTCTAATATGATATTCAGATCAGCTAGTATATAGTGTTCTCATATATTAAATATAAATAATTCTTCAATAAAAGGCAAAGTAATACTGTTCCTTATAAACCATGATTGTATTTTTTGAACAAATGATCTTGTTGAAGGACATGTCCAGAGTAAATGAATAATACTTTCCTCTTGATTACAGTAATGACATAATGAGCTTGGGACAGCTTTAATTATTTTTAAGTATTTCCTTGTTGGTAAAATTCTATAATTAATTCTGGCTTGAAACCATTGTAAGGTTGAACTATATTTATATTTGAAAGGTGATAAAAATTTGTCTTTCCATGTTTCCTCTGAAATATTATAAAGGACTACGTACGATAAGAGCCGTATTTGGCCCCAGGATTTGTGAAAATTTCAAACGTGGAAATTCAAGATAAAAATGTAATACACTTCCAGATAAATGTTTCATCTGTTGATTATAATGCAAACTAATGTTCAAAACCGTATCTAACGGGGCGATATTGTGCCTTGATTGCAGTCAGGTAGGTCGTTTTGAGCAAAAAACGTGGAAACGGCCATTATAAACGTCACCTGTAAAATAAACCAAAACGGCATCCCAGAGATATTTCCAGAATTCGTGCATAATGGTAATCCAAACAAAGCCTATAAATATCTCTGGGATGCCGTTTTGGTTTATTTTGCTACAGATGATTTAGTGTTTAAAAAAGCGGTAATTGTTCTCGCTGTGTTGCTATGAAGAGTTGTCGTTCGTAACAAAACAACACCGTATCTAAGGAGAGTTATCGTACTTATATAGATGGCGCCATTTACTTCCTGGTTCACACATGGACAAAATAAACGCGTTATTAGTCGATTTTCCACGGTAAGTGTTATTACTGGTAAATTACACATACTATAATTACACATGTCAATTTATTGAAATGCTGTGTGATAATGTAGTGTTAAATTCCTACGAAAGCAAGTTTTTAAGTGTTGTGTCATGTGATTTCGCGAGAGGACCGACACTCTTGTTAGATCACCAGCAGGGGTTTATAATCATTGGATGGTGGTTTGATAGAATATGCAGAAACAGAATACTACTTTTCAGTTATAACGTGGAGCAGTAGGTTTTCATTTAAAGGGATATTTATACATTCACCAACATTATTGAAATCTTGTTCAAATCACAGACCCTGTCTGACAGGCTTTCATATTGTTTGTACATCCATGATACGCGCATTCTTCATCCTTGTCTAATCTGAACCCACAGTGGTGAGAGCCGTGAAGTTTTCAAACGTAACGTATTTACCCTCTCGACCACAGATGCGCTTATCATGGATGAGCCATATATGCCCCCACTTCACTCCCCACACCAAGTGACAAACCCTTAAATTTCTGCAATTATACCGGTAGTTTAAACTGTGCTTGCCAGAGGTTGTTTTTTTGCGGGGGTGGGGTAAAATTTAATAACCCAGCAATCAGTGGTTCCAGTCTCAATGGTGCCAGTGGGTATCATCTCTGTGCCTAAGGGCATGACAATACCGTTATCATAATCAGTTAAAATGGAATATATTAATAAATGATCAATACCATGTATCCGCGAAACACGTAAACGTATCTATAAATCTATCTGATAGTGCCTTTAAACCCAATTCAATTCAATTCTATCTGATAGTAATAGTTGGTGACATGATATTGTCTTCTTTGATGAACAATTGGTATGCAGTTTATCTTTTAATTCAAGTATTTTTAATTTTTTAAAGTTATTTTTCAACTTATTTGAATCTATAAATATGTTTATTTATAAACAGACTACAGTAGAAAAACTTGCATGTCAGGGTTACAGCTGGGTACAAACAGTATATTGAGATCAGTGTGTCATGTGTCAGAGAAAAAACTCTTTATATATTTTCTCAAAAAAATGAAATGGGTTGAAATGTTCACCAATGGTGTACATCATTATAAAAGTGTAATTGAGTAATATTTTCAATTTTATAAGAATAATAATGAAAAATAACTCTGTTTAGTACAGTAAATTATTTCACATATGAATTAACATATTGTGATTTTTTTTTATGTAAAACAAATGTGCAATTTAATTTCCAGTTTGCTGGTGGATGCATGGTCAGTGTTGCTGTGGCCAGTGTTATGACTACATGTATTTGGAAATACTGTAAGTTCTATGTTTGTATGGTATTAGTATGATGTCATATAATCACTATATTTATATGTTTTTCGTGTATTGTGGGGTGTAGAGATGTTTTATTTTTAGTGTGTGCATATAAATGCATATAATTGAGCCAAATAAATGTACTAAAATGGTTAAATAGTAAAAGGTGACTATGAAAATAAAATAATATGCCAACATAGTCATATTCTAATTTTTGGCACTTGATGGCCTTTTAATCAGATTTCTTTAAAATTGATTTTGTTTTCAACAACCTTCAACAACCTTCAACAACCTTCAAGTGTTGTCATTTATAACACCTTTGAATCTGAACACAGGTGGGCTTGTATTCATGATTTATCTTGATTTATTGTGTTATGATATTGTTCACAGCTAGAATATTTGTATATGCACTACTTACAATGGTGAAGTTCTTTTGGTGCTTTCATTGCATTTTATGTTTTATATGCAGCACTTTTTTATACATTTCCAACAGGATACAACATGAAGTATATTGCAACTATTGACTACGAACCTACATGTATGAACTCAACAAGGGCAATTTGAAAGCTAATTGTGATATAATACATACCTATTTTGGTGGAGTATACCACCATAGTTATGTTAATCTAAAAATAATAAAATTGATAAAAAAAGAGTGTATTAGCTGAACCACATTGTCTTGTTTGTTGTTTTTCTCCATGATATCAAGCAATATGTATTTCTTCTGGTTATATTGTAAATGGTCAAGTGTAAATCATAGGTAAGACTAGAAGTATAAACCTGTTACCTAGTAATCACTTTATATAGCCTATGCAACATGGTTTTATGTTAGGGAGACTTTTGTAATTAACATATTAATTATTGTTTCATATAATGTCAGGCATAAATATTTTTAATATTGGCATATACTTGAATGTTTTTGGCTAAACATCTCAAGCTTATAGTACAAGTATGAATCTTTTAGTTCATAGTATGACCCATGTGAGTTTGACAACTTGGTATTGGTAATGGAATGATAAAACCTTTGGTACCAAACATGACAGGAATTTGTCAATTTAATTCTGAAAAACTTTATATAATTTTATCTAAACAAAACTCAAAGTTCACTTTCTTTTGCAACTGAGTATATTATACATGGTGTTGTCTGATGATCCCTATTGATCTTTTATGAGGTTTTACCATGTCCTCAATGGGACAGATACGTTAAAAACAAAAAAAATGAACACGTTTGCATATCTAAGTCAAATAAAAAATAATATTTTTTTTTTGATTTGTTTGTTTGAATGGTGTTTTACATCTTCTTTTGCACATTTTAGGCCATATATGACAGTCGATTTGTTTGTGTGGTAGAGGCTGTAACCAGTACTGTTTACCTGCCATCCGTAAGAATGAACACTTTTTCAAAAGTCGAGATCCCAGTGGGATTCGAACTCGCAGCGGGGATGATAAGTGAGGTTTAACCCCTCAACCACGGAGTCACAAATGTTTCAGTATAAACGTTACACAGTTTTATGGACCATTTTTTGTATCGCAATCAGGTTTTAAAGGGACACACGACAATCTTGATTTTTCTAAAAACTCGTGGCATCCCATTAGTTTTTCTACGCAACATGCATTTGTCAATCATTAATATTAATTAAAGGGAGTACATCATGATTTTTCTAGAAATATATTAAATTATAAAAATGTTCCAATTCATGATAAAACACTTATATCCATCAAAATATAATGTTGGAACCATATTGTTAAGGTTTAAACTTCGAATACACCATATAGCTAGGACGGAATCGGGCATAAAATCCTGAGATTAAGCCTGGTGCGTAACCTAGGATAGCACATATTTCTGTACAGAATGAATTTCCTTGTAACTAAGGGGTGATATTTAGGATCATTCATTATGTTTAGGCGCTTTAAAATAGAAAATATCATTATTTGTCAATTTTAAGTCAGACCCTTTGAAAATCCTGTACTCCCTTTAAAGCGATTTGGTTTTCATATATTTTAACTGTTGAATATATTGCACTGGTAATATATGTAAACATACGGTAGCATAAGACGAAAACTCCTCGTTTTGTTTAATTATATCCAAGCAGGATTCATGTCAAAATGATACTAGTTAAATAAATCGAGACGCTGATAATTGATTAAAGATTGCCTTGTGTCCCTTTAAATAATATATTACAGTTTTCAAAAACAGCATTGCAGATTGTGAATGCGTACTGTTGCCATGGTTACGCATACTGTTATTTAATAAACAACAGTTAAAATTAGTATCACCTAAAACGTATGTAGATAAAGATTTCTTAACGGAGAATCAGTTTTTCGAAACTATTAAAAAAAGTTGTTAACTACTTTTAAGAAAACTTATTTAGATTGCCTGTTGTCATGGTAACAATGAAATGATATCAACTAAATATGAATACAACAAGGACAACTCTATACATATCTGAAATAAAACCATCGCTTCTAAACAAAAAAAGAAATGAAAATGTTGAAGAAAAAGTAATATTTGTTGAAAAAAACTCATTTAAACTACTGTTGCCATGGTTACCGGCAATAATATAAAACATTTTCACCTTACGTACACACCAACCAACAAATACATATAAATACTAATATCAAACAATAAGAACTCACAACAAGTATTTCTGCAATGTTAACAAAAATAGGTTAGCATTGAGAAAAGTCGTAGTTTTGGTTAATGTCAAGACTGAAACAGAGTTATCTGCCTTATAATTCATATATTGTGTTTTAATACGGTAAAACTTGATAGTGTAATTATTTATAATTTCTTAGCAAACACTTTTATAGTACAAACATTATTAAAAACAACAATGAGAGCAAGAGTGCTTGCATTTTCCTTCCTATACCCCCCTGTTTTAAGTAATTTCTTAAAAAAACATACATGCGTTGAAAACATCTTTTTTTTTGAAAAGTGAGAAAAGCCAACATTTTAGTTTTCCTTTTTTGTTTAAATATAGGTATTTTGCAAAACATCTATGCATATTTCATCAAAATTTAAATAGGGGCCAAAATGGGCCCTTATCATACCTAGTCACATTTTTGAACTTGGTACTTCATCATTATTATTTAGAACATTGTAAAAATGTTGGCATCCTTTTATGGATTTAAAATATATATTTATAGTGGTGGGTAAAAGAGGATTTTGCATTTTTTTTATTGTTCATAGTTTTCTTTGCTAATTTCTTTATTGCTTGAGTTATTCCATGAAACTGTAGAAAGTTGGTTTTTAGGTTGTATACTTTTTTAAATTCTGTTTCTGTTAAAATTTCCCCTTATTCTGACACTATATCATTAATAAAATATATACCTTTTTCATTCCACAGCTTATTTATTATGGGTTTTCCACCTACTAACAAATTATTATTTTGAAATTTTGGCGTCTGAAGGAACTGTTTAAAAGTTGTTATTTTGTTCAATTGTATTATGTTATTGTGTGATTTAAGAACATCCCGCCAAAATTTTTTGCTAATTTTGTTGATCTCTTTTTCTGTGTAATCATTTTCAAAATTGGTAAGACTTGATAAACTAATTTCGTGTTCTATTATTTCAGTCCAGTTTCCCCTTATACGTAGTAATCTCCTAATCAATGTTGCCTTAAGCGCTAAAATAAACGCTTCAATGTTGATCATTTTAACCCCACTTCAATGTATTGTTTAATAATAACTTTTTGTTTTATTTTGGCTGTCCCGCCCCATATGAAATCATAAAAAAATTAATTTATTTCTTTGATTATGTTTTCATTAGGATTTGGTAATGCTAAAAAATATGGTTTAAAATAGGTAAAAGCAAACTTTTGATACCAGTAATTTTCCCTAATGGGGTCAAATATCTTCTTTTCCATTGTTTAATTTTAAATTTTATAATATTTATTTTTTCCTTATAATTGATATTATTCATTTTGTCTAGATCGACATATATTCCTAATAATTTGAAATCGTTTTTTCCCCAGTTTAGTTTCCATTTCGTTTTTATTGTCTGACTTCTGTATTTCTTAATTCCAATCCACACAACATGTGTTTTATCGAATGTTAAATGTTTGTTTGTTTACAATACAGATGAAGGTTTAATCACTGCTTTCATGTAGATAAACTCTTATTGAAACAATCGGCTGAATGACATCGCAAAATTTGGATGATAACTTGGATGATAAATACCTCACACCCTACAAACAGTTTTTAGTAAGATCAAGGGAAACAAGCAAGGTTTTACGCAAGCGTAAAATAGCTGCCGACAGACAAGTAGTTAACATAATAATATATCAAGTCCCGGGTGTTAAAACAATATTTAAGAAATAATAAATATGTCCTGTGTTTTATCGGTGAATAAAATACATTTAGGAGTTCTAACGCACTCGTGATTTAATTACTACGCATCCGAACGATTTATTTCAAATAAACGCATTTAACAATGTCAAAGAAAAGAATTTAACAATGTGTTAATCAAACCACTCATTAGCCATTATGCGTCGAGCGAGCGAAAACAATTTTTATACTGGGGGCCTACAACGAAATTGTTTGATATTTTATCTACAGTAACATGGACATACATGTATGAATAAAAAAGTCCGTTTTCAAATAAAAGGATTTGACAATGTGTTAATTAAACCACTCATTAGCCATTATGCGTCGAGAAAGCGAAGCGAGCGAGAACAGTTTTTATACTGAGGGCGTGCATCGAAATTGTTTGATATTTTATCTACAGTAACATGAACATACATGTATGAATAAAAAAGTCCGTTTTCAAATAAAAGGATTTAACAATGTGTTAATTAAACCACTCACTAGCCATTATGCGTCGGGCGAGCGAAGAGAGCGAGAAATGTTTTTATACTGAAGGCGTGCACGAATTGGTTTGATATTTTATCTACAGTAACATGGACATACATGTATGATCCGGAATTTTGAGGGTCTAAATATAATTCATGGAGTAAAAAAATGATAACAAGTAAATATTTGATACCAAATAAATATACTGGCCCACTTTTATTGACAATGATATGTAAACACAGGTTTAATTTTTATTTTATTTGACCTGTAAAGGTTCTATATAAAATACATATTTTGTATATTATTAAAATTGATCAAGTTTTAGTATATCATGTACAGCAGATATTTAAGTTGTAATACTCAGTGTTTGCATTTTCTTTATTTTTCAGACAAGATGCTGCCATTTTCACAACACAAGGTTACGGTATATAACTGTAATGGATCCAAGTATTGAACAATAAATTGAATGGATTATCTTGAACAACATCTACAGTTCTTGTTCTCAAAACTAATTAACACTCAAGTTTTTCACAAGGATCTGTGCATGCTGGTTTCCTGCCACATGTATTTAGCGCTGTCATCCATGCCAATGAGAGTGATGTGAAAAGTAGTTTTGCTTATTTAATACTCAATAGAAAAAACACTCATCATTCCAGTACTAAGTTTTATTGAACTGACTGTTACGTGTACTTATAACGGAGAATACATGTTGATGCTGAACTATGTTCAAAACCTGCGACACAACTTTAAAAAAAAACAGCATAGGGTTGTAACTTGTTTTATAAACATATTAATTATGGACCTTAAAGGGACACACAGCAATCCTGATTTGTTGAAAAGCTAACAACTCGCAGCGTCCCATTAGTTTTTCTACATAATTCACATTTTTGCAATCATTAATATTAATACTAGAATAGTGCAAAGCTAACAGTTATTATTATATTACTAAACTGTTGATAATTTATACATTTCACTCACAGCCATAACCAGTATGTATTATATGTTTGACATACCTTTAAACAAATGATCACTTTTTCAGTTGAATGGCTTATGAATTCATTAAACCTGAGAATATCCAACATTTAAACTACACTTGACCTCCCTATAATATATATATCTGTGCCAGTGGACATGGCAAACGCTTAGGGATCACTTTAAGCTCTGTCAGCTCTCATGTAAGATCCTCTATTACCTATGTTCACGAAACACACATTTTCGTCTTACTCTATGAAAATATGTATAAAGTTCTTCCTTAGCAATTATTCAATGCTATTGACATGTGCAATAACTATGAATTTTATTTTGGCAAAGTTGTGGTTAGAGCATAATATTATGTACATTGAATATGAAAATGAAACTCATTACATATTTGAATAGATGCCTATAGTCTTCCAGACCGCCTCCAATCCATTTAAAATAATTCGGGAATGATAAATGTCCTTGCTGACAAAAGCACATGACAGACTTGTGTGTTATAATACATGATGCTGTTTTTCATGCTTTTCTCATTTTGGCGACCATCTTAAAATTTGAAGTACGTTAGAAAATAAAAAAATAGAAGAAGCTGCACAGTAGCCGATTTATAAGTTAAATATAGTAAGGCCAAACAAAACAATAGGGGTGTTTCCTATTGCATGCTCTAAAAAAATAGGGTCGGTAGGTAGGTAGGCATTTTCTTTTCTTTCTTTTTTTGGAGCAAGATATTGTGAGATTCTACATGTATTTATATTATAAACCTCATTCAAGTTGATGTTTCTCTGTGATGTCAGTTTACCTCGATATATTGTGATAAATCATTGTTCAGAATATTTATTTTTTTTCATAAAAAGTTTTAGGGTCGGCCCCTTAAAAATAGGGTCGGTCGGGCCACCGGAAACACAGGTATTTTTTTTTGGCCTAATATATATAAGTAAATATATAATGTTAATAGCTCTTATTTATCCCATGTTGAGACGAAACATAAGCTAGACCACGAGACAATATACGTTTTAACTGAATTGAATGTTGTTTAACGGCTCATCAACACAGTATATGTTATTTAGAGCCGCCCCAGAGAGAGGGGAAGGAATACATAGAAATCTGGGAACCTGCCCTACTCTTGTTATCGAATAGATTCCTATGGTTCTTTAATGTGCCCGGAGGATAACGCCTGGTTTACGTCCCATCCGACGGACGAGACTAAGGGAAAGTGTCTTGGTCATCGCTAACCCGGCCGATGACCCCCTCGCGAGCCTATCTACCGTATAGACTGCAGGGTTATGCCCATCCCTTACTGATTGGTACTAATATAGTTTCATAAAAGATGGTAGGTGTCATTGGCGTAGCTCTGCGTAAGCACGGTAAGCCCGACCCTACGCCTAACTCGGAAATCGACAATGTAAAACAATGGAGGAGGTGGGGGGGGCCTTACTCGGAAATCGAAAATGTAAAACAATGGAGGAGGTATTGGCGGTTGGGGGGGGGGGGGGGGGGGGGGGGGGTGCATGTCCAGGTACATGTGTATACTTACATTTATCTACCGTTTTATAACTCTGAAATATACGTCAGAACGCGCATTGTAACATCAAAAAAACATAATACGGGTAGCATGACCCCGAACCACACTAGGATAAGTTAAACGGAGTGAGGGCTGGAGGGACCCCGAACCCCACTAAGAGGAGTTAAACTGTGTGTGTGGTGGTGGTGGGGTGGGTGGGGGGGGGGGGTAGAGCGGGTACACATACAAGTGGTCGATTGGTTCTTGGTATCTCAGATGTAAAGGCGCTTGCACGGTTTAATACACAGATTGTTTCAAAGATGCTATTTCACAGACTTTCAAAAAAGAGGCCTCGGTTACACAGTGGAAAAGGCGTTGAACCTAAGGAGCTGGAGCCCTCGTGATGGCATGTCTAATGGGACTATTCACCCATCTTACTTCCCTCTGCGGTCGCTGTTCAAATCAATAAAGCCATAGTTCATATTATATTTGCGTCGACAATCCAAATGGCCTTTAAAATACATTTAAAATCATAGTTCGCATTCTAGATTAATTCTGTCCATTTAAAAAAAAGTGCTGGGTGCGGGTGGGGCGGGGGTGGATGGGTCGAAAGGATAATAGCCAATGATACTTTTTTTAAAGGGCTCTTCGACCAAAATAAATAAATAAAACACACGTCCTTTCG